>JASAMX010005718.1:0-89531 GCA_030248175.1 Microlaimidae sp. YZB2_3
ACATTAGTTTTTTGTTGTTGCTTCAATAGAATATGAATAAACCTAATCTAATAAGTAACAATAACCATTTCAGGTAAAAAAACAAAGCACTATTCAGTTACAATTATTTATTTTTATTGAGCAAACGTGAAATTAATTATAAAAATATAATACAAAATAAAAAACGTATATAATAGGGAAGGTAAATTATGATATTCAGTTAATACAAAACCAAAATTAAACATATTTTGTTTTCTTCCATTCGCATCATTAAAAAAGGTTTTTTAAATCGATGTTGTTCAATATATTTTATTTTAAAAATAATTATTATAATTATTTAAACACCACGGAAATCCTTGAAAAATGTCTAGAATACATTAACTCCCCATGGACAACAAAATAGGAATGAAATAAAATTAAATCAACTTAATATTAATTTTATATTCATACAAGAAAACTAAACTAGTATTTTATTTAAACTGACGGGTTATATTTTTTCCTTTGATCTTAATGGATAATTTGTACACAAAGGAAGAAGCAAGCCAAAACCAATCATTACTAGGGCCTGACTGGAGTAATCCGTTATTATAGAAAACAGAAAAGATACACTCAAAAAAAGAATTAACGAGATTATTTGTTATAATATATAGATTAAAGAACGTAAAAATGCAAAATAAAGAAAGAATATAACTAATCAAAGAACCAAAGCGCAGATAATAAAATTTTTCTAATATTAAAAAAACCGATTGCATTAGCATTTATATCAGTGACAAGTTGACAACAACAAACAATTGAAAAAAACTTCGCGATGATGGCGTCATAATCATAGGTGGGCACGGGGGTGGGGGTTATGTTATACCCCACAAAAAAAATCACAATTATAGCCGACACTCGCCCCCTCTAAAATTAGGGGGACTTACACCTAAAAACGCTAAAAAATATTTGAGGTATAACATCAAAAATTTTTTTGGACATGCGAATACATGCGGACAGTTGGGCGGGGGGTTTGGGGGGGGTTGGGGAGGTTATTCCCCCCTAAAATACAGACTATAGCCCACACCATCCGTAAGGGTCTAGACCCCCCGTTTTGGGTAAGCAAAATTTAGGCGTAGCCACCCTCCCCCTTTTTGTTGCCAAGGATAAAAATTTGGAGTCTAAAAGGGCCATTTTTTAAAAATTTGTCGCGCTTTGCTCTGCTCAGCGCTCAATTAATTATATAGTCTCCACTTCCAAATTTGTGTTAGTTTGTTTAGTAATCTTGATATGGCCACGCTACACACCCAAGACCCCATTCTTAATGTTTTAATTGGTCTTCACTTCCAAATTTGTGTTACTCTGTTTTGTAATCCTGATACGACCACGCTCGACCCCCCATTAGATTGTTATATAGTGAGATTAAAAACTCAAAGGTTAGGAGAAGAAATTTTAAAAACATTTTTCTTTCGCTTTGCATTGCTCAGTTATAATACAATGTTTTCTTTTTTCAGCTGCTAATATATTAGAAATGAAAAATTTAAAAATTATCAAATTGTTTGTAAAAATTTTTTTTTTTTTGATTTTTTTTTTAATTGAATAGTAGGAAAATAATGAAGTATGTGACATAAACAAAGCAATAAACACTCCGAGCGAAGCGGGGAAATTTTTTTTAGCCCTTTTATAACGTTTAGGATTTATTGGACCCCCCTGGACTTCTCCCTTTCGGAAATTTTGTTCATGGTTGAACCCCCCTTTCTGAAATCCTGGCTACGCCCATGGCCGACACCTCCCTAAAATTTGGGGTACCCCGGACACCCTCCCCCCTAGAATTTCAAATCAGGTAATTGGCCTCTGCCCAAAAATTTTTGGGAACACCTTTCCCCCAAATTCGAGGGGGGGTGGGGTATACGCGTATACCCCCCAAAATCCAAGAGGCTGCCCACCTATGGTCGGGTATATACCCCATAAATCCAGGAGGCCTCCCATCCCACCTATGGTCGGTCATAACCAGTGGCGTGCCCAGGGGGAAGGGGCGGGAGGGGGGCGGCCGCCCCCGCCGAAATCCGGCGAAGCCGGATTTTTTCGTAAGGGGGGGACCCTTACGTTTTTTTAATTTTGGGAGAGAAAATTTTTTTCTTTAATATTAAGCCAAAAACTTTCCTGATGCCTTCCAAAAGCATATTAATAGTCAAAAAAACCAAATTTTACCCGCTTAGCGGTAATTGTTTAAATTGACAATTTATCTCAGTTTTCAAATTCAGATCGAATTTGCCGCTCAATAGTTAAGGCATACATGTTAAATAAAACTACTATAAAAACTATTAACCTTTTATTAACATTTTAAACACCTGTTTTAAATGGATAAGAATAAAAAAACATTAATTTTGTTTTAATTCTATTCATATAAAATTAAAAAAAATTTCTAGTGTATTTTAGCGCCTTAATTAAAAATTTTCTCCCCCGTGGGGCTTCTGCCCCCCGGACCCCCTGACAGGGGCTCTCGCCCCAGACCCCCTAGTATGTACCCCCCCAGACCGCCCCCCCAATGAAATCCTGGGCACGCCACTGGTCATAACTGCTTGTTATCAAAACTTAACAAAAGTGAGGGGAGTGGTCTAATGCCCAATACCTCAATAATATCTCAATATCTCAACAAATTTCTATTGGATTCCATTACCGTGGTATAAAAATTAATTTTAGGAAAGCTAAGAACGCAGGGAGTATTTTAAAACTTTTTTAAAAACCACGATCATGTAAAAGACATTATTATTTGCATTTTTTAGAATTGTTTTTCAATTGAGAAGTTAAAAGATATATATAAATGAACTATTGTAGAATATGAAAACGCTCTATAATTTTTTACTTTCAAGAAAAAAAAAGATAATCATGGTGATGAGAGTGCTACTGTCGTACTTACTAGAACCCAGACCTGTGCACTGTACCCCGGTGTTTCTGTGGCGCAATTCCAAAACGGGGGGGGGCAGGGGGGCCAACTTTTTTAAAATAGGAGGGCAATAAAACAGGGGGGGCAAACAACAAAAAGAAAAAGAGAGAAAAAAAGAGAAAAAAGAAAAAAAAAGGGGAAAAGGGCGAAAGTGATGTAAAAATAGGTCTAAAATGACTTAAAAATGTATTGAAATAGGCTAAAAACAGCAAAAATTTTGCGATGATAGGTCAAAAATGGCGCCATAATTTTAGGGTAGTTTTTTATATTTGGGTGGGGGGCAATAAAACGGGGATGCAAATCCTCCAATAAACGGGGCATTTCCAGACCGTGCACAGATCTGTAAAAGTGCTTATTTTTACTTCTTAAATTAGCTAATAACTATTTTTTTACAAACTTCTAACCTTCTCTAAGCCAAAGTTTTGATGACTAAATGAGTTTTTTGCCATAAAAAGCTAAAAAAAATGCAATAAAAACGCTTTTTAGCTAAACTCATCGTTTTTTTTTTTCTTGTTTTCTCCTTTTAAAAATTAAAAAAACGTTATGGATAAAATGCCAGGGCCGTACCCAGGATTTTGCGACAGGAGAGGAACTGCCTGTTCAGGGACGTAGCCAGGGGGGGGCGGGGGGGGGGGCAGGCCGCCCCCCTCAAAAAAAGGTCGGACAGGAGGAAAAATAAGGATAGTGGTTGGGCGGGGGGGGCAGCCCCCCCCCCGAAATAGTCGCCAGATAGTAAAATTTGGGGGTTTTCAGAGGCTAAAAATTCAAAATTTTCCAGCGCCTCGCTAATCGCTTGGCGCCAAACTTTAAAATAATTTTAGTACCCCAATGGACCCCCAAAAATTAAAAATTTGTTCCGCTTCGCTTCGTTTAGCGGTCACTTTCTATAGTATACATACATATATATATCTCGTTATTTATGTTGCCTGATGCTAATGTTATTTCAAAGTTAGTTAGTACAATAATTTTTATAAGTAATAAGTACTACACAGAAAGCAAAACAAACAATCATATTGGTTGATTTATGTACCTCCCCCCTCCTAAATTTTCCTGCCGCCTATAGCATTGGCTCAGATTTTTTTCATATAGGTAGGTACCCTAGAAAACATGTAGCCGAGATGCTGCTCATGTGCTTTGGTTTACAATGTGGGTTTAGCCAAGGGGTCTGAAACTAACGTCTCTAAATTTATTTTTTGTAAATTCCAGGCTTTGCCAATGTGTGTTTATGTAATTTTTAACTAAGAAAACATGTTTTTACCGCTAAAAACATTAGATAATAGGTTATTAGGCCAAAAAGAGTGTATTATACAGCTTTATCTACGTTTATCCCTACTTTTTTAACGTTTTCAAAAATTAAGGGGGGACTCCGCTCCCCCCCCCCCCAAAATTTTGGGGGGGGGCGGGGCGGAGCCCCCCGAAATTTTTTTTGTACTACAATCCGTCCCCCCCCCCAAAATAAAACTCTGGCTACATCCCCGGGGCTCCTACCCGAGCGAGCGGTCCCAGGGGCGGGGAACCCCCGGGGCGGGGCGCAGCCCCCGAAAATTTCCTTTCCCCTTTTTTTTTCTAAAACCTTCCAAAAAAATATCTGAAAACTCAATTTTTTGTACATTTTTAAGAGTTTGAACAAGCTAATAATCGAAATAAGATTGAATTTAGATGTCAATAAATAGAAAATAAAAAACAACTATGCAAACAGTTTTTTGAGCAATAGCTTCAGCACTGGGGGCTCTAGTTCCTAAATTTTACAAGAATTTTGCCTTCTGCTACAAGCTAAAAAACGTGGTTGGGTGCAAATTAAGCAAAATAAAGAAAAATTAAGCCTTTAATTTAATTGTCATGATCGTTAAATTTAATAATTTAAAACATACGACAAAAAATTTTCACTGATTGATTAGTTTTTTTAAAACTTTTTATTAGTTTTTTCGGGAGAAATTAGTTGAAATTCAGTAGGTTTTTCAAATGTGTTAATTACTTAATTAGTTTCCAAAATTTTAATCATAAGATATTAAACACTTAAACAGACCTGTGCACGGTTTGAAAATGACCCCCTCGCTTTATTGGAAGATTTGCCCCCACCCCCGTTTTATTGCCCCCCTCCCCGCGGAAAAATGAAAAAGTACCCAAAAATTATGACGCCATTTTTTACCTATTATGACGCCATCATTGCAAAATTTTTGCAGTTTTTAGCCTATTTCAATGCATTTTAAGCTATTTTAGACCTATTTTTACTTTTTTTTTTCGCTTTTTTGTCCTTTTTTTCCTTCTCCTTTTTTTTTCTCTTTTTTTTCTTTCCCCCCTGCTTGCCCCCCGTTTTAAAAAAGTTGCCCCCCCCGTTTTGGAATTGCCCCCCCCCGTTTAAACCCCGGGGGGGGGGCAGTGCACAGGTCTGGGGTTGTAGTACAAATTTTTAAAATACCGTTAGAAAAGACTTTAAAAAAGTTTTCCTTTTGAAAAAATTATTCACTTTTTAATCATAAATAAAAATGGACATCGGAGACGGGGAGGGGTCTTTACCTCGTGTAAGAGGCATTTTTAAATTAAACGGGGGGGGGGGGGAAAAAAAAGGTATGCATTACCTGGAGGTATCTGAATTAGAAATTATAATTTTGGGTTATATAAATAATACATTTTAATTTTGTTACCGATTTTATTTATGTTTGGTGGTCAAGCGCTTTTTGTCTCACACTCACCTCATTTTTGCTTTGTGATAACACTTTTCTAATATGGTAAAATTAATAATACCAAACTGGGTTTGTTTTAATGAAATGATGATGATAATGTTTAAGCAGACCTGTGCACTGCCCCCCCCCCCCCCCGGGGGGGTTAAGGGGGGGGGGGGCGATTGGCATGGGGGGGCGCGGGGGGCAATAAACGGGGGCAGCAGGGATGGGGGAAAAGAGAAAAAACACCATCAAACCCCCACACATCTACCAAACTACCTAAACTTTTCTTCTTTTCCAACTTTTCTCCCCCCCCCCACTTCAAAACCCCACTTTCAAATTAACCCCCCCAACCCCCCCCCGCCTTGGGAGAAATAAAAGAAAAAAGGGGGGAGAGGGGGGGGAAAGGGAAAAAAGAGAAAGAAGAAGGGAAAAAGCAAAAATAAGGTAAAAATAGGTCTAAAGTGGCTTAAAATACATTGAAATAGGCTAAAAACTGCAAAAAAATCGCGATGATGGCGTCATCATAGGTCAAAAATGGCGTCATAATTTTAAGATACTTTTTCATTTTTGGCGGGGGGGGGGGGCAATCCAACAATAAAACGGGGGGGGGGGCCTTTCCAGACCGTGCACAGGTATGTTTAAGTGCTTAATATCTTGAAGGTTTAAGATTAAAATTTTGGAAACTAATTAAGTAATTAACACTTTGAAAAA
Organism: Microlaimidae sp. YZB2_3; assembly: GCA_030248175.1. Lineage (NCBI taxonomy): Eukaryota > Metazoa > Nematoda > Chromadorea > Desmodorida > Microlaimidae > Microlaimidae sp. YZB2_3. Next base: position 6,277 of record JASAMX010005718.1, read on the forward strand.
CCTACTAAATTTCAACTAATTTCCCCCAAAAAAACTAATAAAAAAGTTTTTAAAAAACTAATCAGTGAACATTTTTTTGTTTTATGTTTTAAATTATTAAATATGCATGTAACGATCATGACAATTAAAGGCTTAATTTTTCTTTATTTTGCTTAATTTACACCCAACCACATTTTTTAGCTTGTAGCAGCAGGCAAATTTTTTTTTAAATTTAGGAACTAGAGCCCCCTAGTGCTGAAGCTAACGTGCTCAAATAACTGTTTGCTTAGTTGTTTTTTTAAATTTATTTATATTTATATTCAATCGTATTTCCATTATTAGTTTGTTTAAACTCTTAAAAATGTACAAAAAATGAGTTTTCAAAAAGAGGTTTTAATATTATTTTCGTAAGGTTTTTAGACAAAATAAAGTGAAAAGTGCAAAAATTTTTCGGGGCTTCGCCCCTGCATCCCCACCAGGGGGTTTCTTGCCCCATGGACCCGCTGGGGGGGCGGAGCCCCCCCCCCCTTAATTATTTTAAAGAAAAGTAAAAAAGCAGGGATAAACGTAGATAAAGCTGTATAATACACTGTTTTTGGCCTAATAACCTATTATCTAATGTTTTAGCGGTAAAAACATCTTTTCTTGGTTAAAAATTACATAAGCACACTGGCACAAACATTGGCAAAGCCTGGATTTTACAAAAAAGGAATTTAGAGACCTTTCAGACCCCTTGGCTAAACCCACATTGTAAACCAAAGCACATGAGCAGCATCTCGGCTCCATGTTTTCTAGGGTACCTACCTACCTCAAGGGCGTAGCCAGGGGGGGTTGTAGGGGTGGCAACACCCCCCCCCCCTTTGGGTTGGCGGAGGTAAAAATTTGGGGGTCCGAAGAGAACAATTTTAAAAAATTTCGTCGCGCTTAGCTCCGCTCAGCGCTCGACATTTATATACTTTTTTACTACATTAAAGCTGTTATGAATTTCAAAACAATTTTAAAATTTTTGGCCTAATAACCTATTTTTAATGTTTTAGCTTTTTAAACCGAAATGTTTTCTTAGTTTAACTTAAAAAAACAAAGCAAACAACAACAAAAGAATCACTTAGCGCGAATTTTACAAAAAAGGAATTTAGAGAATTTTTACAACCCCTGCTAAACCCCCCCCCATTCTAAACCAAAGCACATAAGGAGCATCTTGGCTCCATGTTGAAATCCAGGCTACGCCTACCTACCTATATGAAAAAAATCCGAGCCAATGCTATAAGCGGCAGGAAAATTTAGGAGGGGAGAGGTACATAAATCAACCAATATGATTGTTTGTTTTGCTTTCTGTGTAGTACTTATTACTTATAAAAATTATTGTACTAACTTTGAAATAACATTAGCATCAGGCAACATAAATAACGAGATATATATGTATGTATACTATAGAAAGTGACCGCTGAGCGCAGCGAAGCGGAACAAATTTTTGGTTTTTGGGGGTCCATTGGGGTACTTAAATTATTTTAAAGTTTGGCGCCAAGCGATTAGCGAGGCGCTAGAAAATTTTTAATTTTTAGCCTCTGAAAACCCCCAAATTTTACTACCTGGCGACCATTTCGGGGGGGGGGCGGCCCCCCCCCCCCCCCTCCCCGCCCAACCACTATCCTTATTTTTCCTCCTGTCCGACCGTTTTGGGGGTGGGGGGCCCCCCCCCCTGCCCCCCCCCCTGGCTACGTCCCTGCCCAGACCTCCCGTTAAACTGTTGTTCGCCAAGAACAGGCAGTTCCCTCCCTGTCGCAAAATCCTGGGTACGGCCCTGGCATTTTATCCATAACGTTTTTTTAATTTTTAAGGAGAAAACAAGCAAAAAAAACGATGAGTTTAGCTAAAAAGCGTTTTTATTGCATTTTTTTAGCTTTTTATGGCAAAAAACTCATTTAGTCATCAAAACTTTTGCTTAGAGAAGGTTAGAAGTTTGTAAAAAAATAGTTATTAGCTAATTTAAGAAGTAAAAATAAGCAATTTTACAGATCTGTGCACGGTCTGGAAATGCCCCCTTTATTGGAGGATTTTTCCCCCGTTTTATTGCCCCCCACCCAAATATAAAAAAGTACCCTAAAATTATGGCGCCATTTTTGACCTATCATCGCAAAATTTTTGCAGTTTTTAGCCTATTTCAATACATTTTTAAGTCATTTTAGACCTATTTTTACATCACTTTCGCCCTTTTCCCCTTTTTTTCTTTTTTCTCTTTTTTTCTCTCTTTTTCTTTTTTCGTTGTTTGCCCCCCCTGTTTTATTGCCCTCCTATTTTAAAAAAGTTGCCCCCCGTGCCCCCCCCGTTTTGGAATTGCGCCACAATAAAACACCGGGGTACAGTGCACAGGTCTGGGTTCTAGTAAGTACGACAGTAGCATTCTCATCACCATGATTATCTTTTTTTTTCTTGAAAGTAAAAAATTATAGAGCGTTTTCATATTCTACAATAGTTCATTTATATATATCTTTTAACTTCTCAATTTAAAAAACAATTCTAAAAAATGCAAATAATAATGTCTTTTACATGATCGTGGTTTTTCAAAAAAGTTTTAAAATATTCCCTGCGTTCTTAGCTTTCCTAAAATTAATTTTTATACCACGGTATGGGTATCCAATAGAAATTTGTTGAGATATTGAGATATTATTGAGGTATTGGGCATTAGACCATTCCCCTCACTTTTGTTAAGTTTTGATAACAAGCAGTTATGACCAGTGGCGTGCCCAGGATTTCATTTGGGGGGGGGCGGTCGGGGGGGGGTACATACTAACCCTGAGGGGGGGTCTGTGGGGCGAGAGCCCCCTAGCGGGGTCAAGGGGCAGAGCCCCTTGTCAGTGGTCCGGGGGAGAAAATTTTTAATTTAAGGCGCTAAAATACACTAGAAATTTTAATTCCAGATGATAATTAAAACAAAACGTAAGGTTTTTTTATTCCTATCCATTTAAAACATGTGTTTAAAACGTTAATAAAAGGTTAATAGTTTTTATAGTAGTTTTATTTAACATGTATGCCTTAACTATTGAGCGGCAAAGTCGATTTGAAATTGAAAAACTGAGATAAATTGTCAATTTAAACTACCCGCGAAGCGGGTAAAATTTGGTTTTTTGACTATTAATATGCTTTTGGAAGGCATCAGGAAAGTTTCTGTATTAATATTTAAGAAAAAAATTTTCTCTCCCAAAATTAAAAAAACGTAAGGGTCCCCTCTTACGAAAAAATCCGGCTTCGCCGGATTTCGGAGGGGGGGGGAGGCGGCCACCCCCCCCCCGCCCCCCCTGGGCACGCCACTGGTTATGACCGACCATAGGTGGGATGGGAAGCCTCCTGGATTTTTGGGAGATATACCCGACCATAGGTGGGCAGCCTCTTGGATTTCGGGGGTATACGCGTATACCCCACCCCCCCCCCTCGAATTTGGGGGAGGGGTGTTCCGAAAAAATTTTTGGGGTATACGCCAAATACCCCATCCCAAATTTTAGGGGGAGGGTGTCCGGGGTACCCCAAATTTTAGGGAGGTGTCGGCCATGGGCGTAGCCAGGATTTCAGAAAGGGGGGTTCAACCATGAACAAAATTTCCGAAAGGGAGAAGTCCAGGGGGGTCCAATAAATCCTAAACGTTATAAAAGGGCTAAAAAAATTTCCCCGCTTCGCGCGGAGTGTTTATTGCTTTGTTTATGTCACATACTTCATTATTTTCCTACTATTCAATTAAAAAAAATCAATAAAACAAAGAAAAAATTTTTACAAACAATTTGATAGTTTTAAATTTTTGATTTCTAATATATTAGCAGCTGAAAAAAGAAAACATTGAATTACAACTGAGCAATGCAAAGTGAAAGAAAATGTTTTTAAAATTACTTCTCCTAACCTTTGAATTTTTAATCCCACTATATAACAATCTAATGGGGGGTCCAGCGTGGTCGTATCAGGATTACAAAACAGAGTAACACAAATTTGGAAGTGAAGACCAATTAAAACATTAAGAATGGGGTCTTGGGGTGGGTCTAGCGTGGTCATACCAAGATTACTAAACAAACTAACACAAATTTGGAAGTGGAGACTATATAATTAATTAAGCGCTGAGCGGAGCAAAGCGCGAGAAAAATTTTAAAAAATGGCCCTTCTAGACCCCAAATTTTTATCCTTGGCACCAAAAAAGGGGGGAGGGGGTGTAACCCCAAATTTTGCTGACCCAAAACGGGGGGTCTAGACCCCATGCCCATGGTGTCGGCTATAGTCTGTATTTTAGGGGGGTATAACCTCCCCAACCTCCCCCAAACCCCCCCCCCCCCGGTCCGGATGTATTAGCCTGTCCAAAAAATTTTTGAGGTTATACCTCAAATATTTTTAAGCGTTTTTAGGTGTAAGTCCCCCTAATTTTAGTGGGGTCGTGTGTCGGCTATAATTGTGATTTTTTTGTGGGGTATAACATAACCCCCACTCCCCTGCCCACCTATGATTATGACGCCATCATCGCGAAGTTTTTTTCAATTGTTTGTTGTTGTCAACTTGTCACTGATATAAATGCTAATGCAATCGGTTTTTTTAATATTAGAAAAATTTTATTATCTGCACTTTGGTTCTTTGATTAGTTATATTCTTTCTTTATTTTGCATTTTTACGTTCTTTAATCTATATATTATAACAAATAATCTCGTTAATTCTCTTTTTGAGTGTATCTTTTCTGTTTTCTATAATAACGGATTACTCCAGTCAGGCCCGAGTAATGATTGGTTTTGGCTTGCTTCTTCCTTTGTGTACAAATTATCCATTAAGATCAAAGGAAAAAAAAACCCGTCAGTTTAAATAAAATACTAGTTTAGTTTTCTTGTATGAATATAAAATTAATATTAAGTTGATTTAATTTTATTTCATTCCTATTTTGTTGTCCATGGGGAGTTAATGTATTCTAGACATTTTTCAAGGATTTCCGTGGTGTTTAAATAATTATAATAATTATTTTTAAAATAAAATATATTGAACAACATCGATTTAAAAAACCTTTTTTAATGATGCGAAAGGAAGAAAACAGAATATGTTTAATTTTGGTTTTGCATTAACTTAATATCATAATTTACCTTCCCTATTATATACGTTTTTATTTTGTATTATATTTTAATAATGAATTTCACGTTTGCTCAATAAATAGAAATAATTGTAACTGAATAGTGCTTTGTTTTTTTACCTGAAATGGTTATTGTTACTTATTAGATTAGGTTTATTCATATTTTATTGAAGCAACAACAAAAAACTAATGTCCTTCTTGTACTTGTTTTACATCAAAATAAATCGAATATCTATCGTGTGTGTAATTTGGTTTGCTTTAAAAATTTAATAATGTTATCTATGCGTTCTAAACATCAATAATAAAGTACTTATTTCACGAAACAAAATTTTAACAGAAATAAGCTAAAAGCGGGTACGTTTCCAGACCTGTGCACGGTCTGAAAATGCCCCCCGTTTTTTAGAGGATTTGTAATAGGTGGGCAGGGGGTTATACCCCCCAAAATTTCGAATTTTGCTGACACACCTCCCTAAATTTGGGGTACCAAGGGACACCCCCCAAATTCGCCTCCTAAGGAAAAAATTTTTAAGCGTTATAAAAGGACTAAAAAAATTTTCATATTACCTTACCTAGTGTTCAGACCTGTGCACTGCTCCCCCCAGGGTTTAAACGGGGGGCAATCATAGGTGGGCAGCCTCTCGGATTTTTTGGGGGGGTATAGGGGGGGTCAAATTTTAGGGGGGTATCCGGCAAGACCCAAATTTTGAGGGGGGGTGTACCCAATATTTCCGCGCTGCCTTAAAATGGGCTTAAAACGCGTAAAAAAACGTAAAACAAGCTTATAAATGCTTTAAAACTGTGTAAAATTGAAATAAGACCTTATTGCAACTTACAAATTGTATTGTTTAATTCTTTTATTAATAATGTGTTTATATATTCTTATAATTAGATTAGAAATCATAGTTTTTTTTAATAATTACGTAATAATAGAATAATAATATTATTGTCTTGATTATAAAGTCAAGTATCACAAACTTTTTAATCCATAATCTTATATTTAATTAAAGATTATATACATACATGGGCGTAGCCAGGAGGGGGTCTAGACACCTCTTTTAGGTCGGCAAAAGGAAAAATTTGGGGTTAGACAGACCCCCCTTTTGCAGTGGCGTGCCCAGGATTTCATTTGGGGGGAGCGGTCTGGGGACCCTACTAATCCTGAAGGGGGGTCTGGGGGGCGGTAGCCCCCCCAGATATAAGGGGGGGTCCGGGGGCAGAATGCCCCCCGGGAGAGAAAATTTTTAATTTAAGGCGCTAAAATACACTTGAAATTTTAATTCCAGATGATACTTATTACAAAATTTAAGGTTTCTTTTACCTACACATTTAAAACATGTGTTTAAAACGTTAATTAAAGGATAATAGTGTTTATAGTAGTTTTATTAAACTGTATACCTTAACTACTGAACGGGATAATCGATTTGTAATTGAAAAACTAAGATAAATTGTCAATTAACAATTAAGTCTCCGCGCGAAGCGCGGAAAATTTTTTTTAGTCGTTTTATAACACTTAAAAATTTTTCTCCGGGAGGCGAATTTGGGGGGGGTGTCCCCGGGTACCCCAAATTTAGGGGGGGTGTCAGCAATATCCGAAATTTTGGGGGGGGGGGGTATAACCATACATGGGCACGGGGAGGTGTTGGGGGGGGGGGTTAACCCCCCCCAAATTCTGAGAAGTGGGGTTTAACCCCCCCACTCAGAAGTGGGGGGGGGGGAGAAAAAGTTAACCCCCCCCCAATTTTGGAAAAATGAAGAAAAAAAATGTCTTTAAAATGACTTCTAACTGCCTCCAAACTTAAGTTTTGAGGTCAAAATGAATGTTTTAAGCAATAAAAAGCTCAAAAATGCAATAAAAAGGGCTTTTTGACCTAAAATTAGTGTTTTTAACCTATTTTTCCTTCAAAATCGAAAAACGATATGGGTAAAATGCACTCCAGAAAAAAAACGATATGGGTATTTTGCGTTTCTCGGATTTTAACCCCCCCCCCCTAATTTGGGGTTTAACCCCCCACTCCGGACCAACTTGCCTATGTATGGGTATAACCCCCCAACCCCCCCTGCCCACCTATGGGGGCAATTCCAAAACGGGGGGGGGACAACTTTTTTGAAACGGGGGGGGGGCAATAAAACGGGGGGAAGCAAGCAGGGGAAAGAAAAAAAAGAAAAAAAGAAAAAAAAAGGGAAAAGGGAAAAAAAGACAAAAAAAGCTAAAATAAGGTGAAAAATAAGTCTGAAATGGCTTAAAATACATTAAAATAGGCTAAAAACTGCGAAAAAATGGCGTCATAATTTTAGGGTACTTTTTAATTTTTTGGCGGGGGGACAATAAAACGGGAGGGGGGTTTCCTCCAATAAAGGGGCGGCATTTCCAGACCGTGCACAGGTGTGTAGTGTTTATTACCATGTTTATGCATATAGGGTAACTGACTTAATTTCGGCCACCTTTTTTTATTTTTATGAATAAGTTTTTTCTGGCTTTTTCAATCAAGCCAAAATTCGGCCTAAAAATGAAACAATAGCTATATTTTTTATTCCAGTGCAAAGTTTGAATATTTCTGTTACACTTAAAAATCAGTGAAGGTTTAAACTTTTTTTTAAGGTAGAACACTACAGTTCCAAAAATTTCTGTGATTTTTTCAAAAACAACCACTCGTGGGTTTTCGGGGGTCCTGATTACGAATCCGAACTTCGTTTTTTGATTTGACCCCCGAGGGGGCGCTAGGGGGGGGGGTTGCGACCTCCCCTAGGAGGGACACTCTGACTCTACCCCGGTTTTACTTCAAAACCACCTTAAAGTACGTACTCTGGGTTGAATACAGTATTGAATAATGTACATTTTTTAATTAAAAAGTTAAAAAAATTAAAAAAAATTTTTTTTGGTGTTAAAAATAATTCCCAGGGGGTTTCGAACCTAGACCTTCTGTACGCTGAGTCTTACGCTCTAACCACTCGGCTACTGCTCGTTTTAGATACCTTTGCTAAAAAGTACTTTTAAACGAATGTTTCAAAATGTAGTTTCCCGACGTCAAATCAAATTCATCCGTTGCAAAATTATGAAAATTTGTTTACAGACCGATTTTAACAAAATATATATCAAAATCGAGAACTCAACGGATTAGAAACATTGGCGTTGTTTATTTAAAAATCGTATAGAGATCTACTGAGAAATTAGGCTCCAAAGTTAATAAAATTTTCTCAAAAAACTTTTCAAAATGTCGGGTTTTCTCGAGTTTTTTCTATACGATTTTGCTGAAAACAACAGGAAAGTTTTATCTACTCGTCTTCTAATTACGTACAAAAAATTTTTAAAATCGACATGCACAAAAAAATTTTATATGTCATTTTGTGAAAAAAACCTGCGATTCGTCGGAATCCCCTTTGTGGACCATTGCCACAGCTTATTTTTAATTTTTATGTTTCATCAAAATATAAAAAATGATGTTCAGGACATGAGGATTAATACAGTATGTAGTTTTTAAAAATTGGTTACAGCTGTTATGAACAGTGACTGTACAAAGTTTGTGCGGTTTTAACTGTAGTGTTCCACCTTAAGTGGCCGAAGTTAAGGCGCGTGCCATTTATTTCGGCCACCTACATAAAACTGGCCACAACTATTGCTTAAACGAACAATAAAAATTTCTAAAGGTTGCAAATTTATCCTTAGGTACGTATTGTTCTCGGTACATATAACTTAATTTTTCTCGTTTGCGAATTTTAATAGTGGTTATTAGCAAGACTTTAAATAATTATGTCAAAACCTTAAAAAAACAAGTTTTATTAATTTGTATTTTTTGTTTAATTTTTGTTTTTGGCTTAAAAAACGTCAAAACAAAGTCAAACGAGCAAAAAAATTCTTTATAGGGTAGTGCATTTAATTTCGGCACTTTTCCCAATTGGGCATTTTTGATTTTGGACTTTATCTTTGGTAATCCTGGACGGAATACGACGTTTGATAGCTCAAATGAGAGCTAATTATATGTAGATGACTGTCGTGAGCTTTGTATTTGTTATGTTATGATATTTTCATGTGAAATTGTGTGATTTATAAAAAATAAAATTGTTACTCGTTTTTAGAACATGGGCATTTCATGATTACGCGAAAAATTGGTTTAAAAATTAAAATGTCCTGGTAAAATTTAGTCTATTTTCCCTATTTTTAGTCCCCGTGGTTCTAAATTGCGTCTGTAGTGAGTAATCGTTATAAAATAAAATAGTGTAATTTCGGCACACATATTGTGTAGGTAAAAACGGGTTGAATTAAGTGATCGGCTGTTAAACCGTAGTTGTAAATAGTTAAAAGACAGAAATGTGTAGGGGTCATAGCACTGCACTTAAACTCGATTAAGGAGGTCCTTTTAAAAAATGCCGAAATTAAATGCACTTTTTTCCCGAATTTTGCTCATTTTGATACCATTTGGCATTTTAGCTGTAACTTTTTGCCAGTTACACGTTGAACAAAAAGTAAAAACTTAAATTAAAGAAAACTGTCTGGGGATAATGATAAGCTTTTAAATTTTTGAAGATGATGATTTTTTGACTGAGAAACAATCGATTGTTTGTAAAGTGCCGAAATTAAATGCACACATTTAATTTCGGAAATTTTTCATTTTTTTAAAAAACCGATTTAATTAAGTAAAAAACTACTTTCGTACAGTGAAACTTTTGTGACGCAACGCAGTATCGTGAAAGCTTCAAAATGAGCTATCAAACATGAAAATCGGGCCATACAGTAAAAAGTTACTTCGGAAAAACAAAAAAGTGCCGAAATTAAATGCACTACCCTAAATACGGTAGTACAATGATATTTAAAAACAGCAAAAAACGGCAGGTTCTTTCACCTAAATTTTCAGGTGGCCGAAATTAACGGAATCTTAAAATGCGCAGTTAGTTAAACGCATTGCAAAATGATTTTGAAGAAAATATTAAAACATCAAAATTAACAACTTTGAGCGATAAATAGTTGATATTTTAAAGTTATATATTGCTTCGTTTTAAATTTGATGCAGTTTAAACACAAAGCAAGAATTAGGAAAATCACAAAAAAAATCACTTTTGTATGAAAATGTTGATAATGTAGAATAACAAAAATAAAAAACTTTTGCAAAAACGCTTTATTCAACATTAATCCAGTTACTTACTTTTGTGCGAGTTCTTTTGTGTTTTAAAAATAGGCCAATTTTCTAACACCCTAAATTGGTGGCCTAAATTAAGGCGTGGCCGAAATTAAGTCAGTTACCCTACTTCATTTTTTCCTATTATTCAATAAAAATAAGTCAACAAAACAAAGAAAAATTTTTTAAAAACAATTTGATACCTTAAAATTTCCGATTTCCAAAACATTACAACTGAAAAATGAGTGCATTGAATTACAGCTGAGCAATGCAAAGTACCAAAAAATGTTTTTAAAATTACTTCTAACCTTTCAATTTTTAATACCACTATATAACAATCTAAAGGGGGGGGGGTCCAGCGTGGTCGTATCAAGATTAAAAAACAAAGTAACTCAAATTTAGAAATTGAAGATCAATTAAAACATTAAAAATGGGGTGGGTCCAGCGTGGCCATACCAAGATTACAAAACAAACTAACACAAATTTGGAAGTGGAAACTATATAATTAATCGAGCGCTGAGCGGAGCAAAGCGCGAGAAAAATTTTAAAAAATTGCTCTTCTAGACCCCAAATTTTTATCCTTGGCACCAAAAAAGGGGGTTGGGGGAGGGGTCTAACTCCAAATTTTTTCCTTTGCCGACCCAAAAAAGAGGTCTAGTTATACCCCCCGGCTACGCCCATGTATGTTTATAATCTTTAATTAAATATAAGATTATGGATTAAAAAGTTTGTGACACTTGTCTTTATAATCAAGACAATAAAATTACTGTTCTACTATTATTAGGTACGTAATTATTAAAAAAATTAAAAAAATAAAATTTATAAGTTGCAATAAGGTCTTATTTTAATTTTACACAGTTTTAAAGCATTTATAAGCTTGTTTTACGTTTTTTAAGCCCATTTTAAGGCAGCGCGGAAATATTGGGTACACACCCCCTCAAAATTTGGGTCTTTCCAGACACCCCCCCCCCCTAAAATTTGACCCGCCCTCTTTCCAGACACCCCCCTCCAGATACCCCCCCAAAATCCGAGAGGCTGCCCACCTATGTTTGCCCTCCCCCTGTTTTATCGCCCCCCGCCCGAAAATGGCAAAAGTATCCAAAAATTATGGCGCCATTTTTGACCTATAATAACGCCCTCACCGAGAAATTTTTGCAGTTTTTAGCATATTTCAATGCATTTTAAGCCATTTTAGACCTATTTTTACCTTATTTTCGCTTTTTTGGTCCCTTTTTTCTCTTTTCCTATCTTTTTTTTTCTCTTTTTTCTCCTTTTTTTTCTTTCTCCCCTGCTTGTCCTCCCGTTCTAAAAAAGTTGCCCTCCCATTTTGGAATTGTCCCCCCCCCCGCAATAAACCCCCCGGGGAGCAGTGCACAGGTTTGCGTTTCAGTTACTAGTTAAACAAAATGAAGTCTAGGTAAGTTTTTAAAAGTCGAGGCCTAACCTTGGGGGGGAGAGGGGAAGTGTCCCAAAATTTTTTTAAAGTACCATACCTATCTCTTAAAGGAGCACTGTCACAAATCAAATTCCTATAACGCCCGAACCGGACTGCTCCTTTAATACTGAACCGATTCAGCTGAAATTTAAAAATGTTGTAGCCTTGTAGTGGAGCACTCTAAATACCAAAGTTGAGTTAGGTAGGTTGGGTATTAAAGGAGCAGTCCGGTTCGGGTCGGGCGTTATAGGAATTTGATTTGTGACAGTGTTCCTTTAAGGCTATTTCATGCTTTGTCCAAGTGTCGAAAGGACAGTTTCGGACAAAGTAAAATTGTTCTTTTGACAGTCCAAAAGACGAAATATGAGCCAGTCTTTAATTGTATATTTACAATATACTCCACTTTTAACGTTTTTATTACCTACTGGGCTGGGCCTGGGTCGACCCCCAAATTATAGAGAGTTGTCGGAGGTGCCCTCAAATTTTAGGGGAAGAGGGATATAGGTGAGAAAGGGGGGCAGGGTCGGGTCCACCCCCCTAGCCTGGAAATTTTGGGACCCCTCCTCTAGACGAAAATCCAGGCCCCCCCCTCCCCTCAACTTTCCGAATTTTTTACCCCTAACCCAGTGGCGGAGCCAGGGGGGGGGGTGGGCGGCCCCCCCCCCAAATCCGGCGAAGCCGGATTTTTTCGTAAGAGGGCACCCTTACGTTTTTTGAATTTTGGGAGAAAATTGTTTTTCTTTATATATAAATTCAAAAACATTTCTGATGCGTTCCAAAAGCATAAAAATACCCAAAAAGCTGAAATTTTTCCCGCTTCGCGGAAAGTGTACATTAATTATTTTGTTAGTTTTTTTTAATTTCGATGGATTGTACCATCCAATACATAGCTAAGGCATGTGTCTTTGCCTCAGATATTGAATGGCAATACTATATAGATGTTAAAACTCATATATTATAAGATATGTAGGTTTGATAATTTTTTCAGCTACGCGGGAAGATCAGATTTATATACAGTAAAATTAATATTATCAGTAATATTTTTTGTTATAATAACTTACACCATACTCATTCGCAAAATTTGAAGACATCAGAAAATAGATAGTTTTGTTATATACAATTTTATCGCCTGATAATTTTGAAGATCAGACATAATTGTGCAGAAAATAGGTAAAAAAAATAAAAATAAAATGTATGTTCACGCAAAGACCAGGAGACAATTTTTAAGCAGTTTTAAGTGCATATTTTAAAAAAAATTGGCTTCGGCGGCTGGGGGGACACCCCCCAGACTCCCCCGGCCGACAAAGTTCAAAGCAAAAAGTCCAAATGACGTTTTGGCTTTTCTAAAATTGTCCTGTTTTGTCATAAGTATGAACCAGCCTTAAGCATAGATGAACACGGTCAAAAAGCTAGGGCGGGTTTTTACCCCGGGTAAATGAAATTTCAAACTCTACGGGGGACGTGGGGGGGGGGGTCGAACCGAACCCCCTAGCTTTTTAGGGGGGGGGGGTCGACCCGGGGTGGAAGATTTTGAAACCTAGAGGGGGGTCAGGTGGGGTCCGGTGTCCAAAGCAAAACAGTTTTAAACCATAATAACTTTAATAATTGTTCTTTTTATAGGATAATACTATATTTTATTGAATAAAAAGCATTATTTAGGTATAAAAAGAGTATAAGAACATGAATTTGTGTTAAAAATTCACGTTTTTGGAAGGAAATTTAGTATAAAAAAGTACTTAAAATTTTCTCGAGAGGGGAGGGGGGGGGGGTCAGATTTTAAAATCTAGGAGGGGGTCAGGGTTAAAAAATTAGAAAATTTGTCGGGAGGGGGGGCCCCTCAATTTTTCGAGGGGGGGGGGCAAAATTTCGAGGCTAGGGGGGTGGACCCCACCCTACCCCCCTTGTTCATCTATGGCCTTAAATGACGCTGCTCTGTGATCGGTTTTGGATTTACGGTTTCAGTGAGGTAATAGGCAAATAAATCCATACGCAATTCTTGTGCATAATAACTGTGACCAACTCTGCTATATTTTTATAATTATTTAAATGCAGTAAATAAAGAATGAGTCTCACTAGTGTTGATCCCATAGGGATCGCGATTCTTTCTGTCGTACCTATATAGTAGGTAGAGAAAAATTAATTTTCAACTTAATTCCGCGGGATGGAATCCCGCCCTCGCATACTGAAAAGTATCACGTCCACGTGTATATATGTATATTTCTATATACACAACCTATATATAAGCGTCGAGTGTTTTGGGCTTAAAATAAGCCCGGAACATTGGCGTGTGCCCGTGCTCCTTTGTTAAATTAGAATTAATAGGAAAAAGATAAGAATTTTAAGTTTGTTTGTCAGAAATACTGAAAGTAACGTCTCTTGTTTTTATTCGTGATGTGCTTATCGGAAATATCAGGCTACGAAGCTTAAACCGAGAAGATGGAGATTTCTAGCTCTTTTCTTTAAATGAGTAAAAGTTTACTGTTTAGTTATTAATAATTTTACTGGTTTTCGTGGTTCCATGATTTAATAAATATATATTTTTACGGGATAGCATTTACTTTAATCATAATTATCCCTTTTTTCACGTGACAAAAACTCCTGGTTGATTTTACCATATGTTTTTATCATAATATTGATTTTTTATCTCATTATGTTTTACCTTTACTATAACTTTTTTATCGACTCATATAATTTCGAAATTTTGATTGTTACAATTTGCTTGTTTTAGAGCCTTGATAAAAAAGCACACTATGCTTTAAAACGTTGGAATAAAGATCTTGTTAGCTTCTTGGCTTACAACATTTGTTTATTTGGGTTAAATCTCGTAATATATATATATATATATATATATATATATATATATATATATATATATATAGAGTGTTTTGTTAGACTTTAAGTTTAGTTCAGATCTGCGCACGGTCTGAAAATGCCCTCCCGCTTCATTGGAGGATTTCCCCCCCCCCCCCGTTCTATTCGCCCCCCCCCCCTCCACCCAAAAATAAAAAAATACCCAAAAAGTATGGCGCCATTTTTGACCTACGATGACGTCATCATCGCGAAATTTTTGCAGTTTTTAGCCTATTTTAATGCATTTTAAGCCATTTTAGACTTATTTTTACCTTAATTTCGCTTTTTTTGTCCTTTTTTTCCTTTCCCCCTTATTTTGTATTTTTTCCTTTTTTTTTCTATTTTTCTTTCTCCCTTGTTTGCCCCCTGTTTTAATACCCCCTCCCGTGTCAAAAAAGTTGCCCCCCTCGTGCCCATACATGGGCAAGTTGATCCGGAGTGGGGGGTTAAACCCCAAATTAGGGGGGATTAAAATCCGGGAAACGCAAAAAACCCATATCGTTTTTTTTTTCTGGAGTGCATTTTACCCATATCGTTTTTCAATTTTAAAGAAAAAATAGGTAAAAAACGCTAATTTTAGGTCAAAAAGCCCTTTTAATTGCATTTTTCAGCTTTTTATTGTTTAAAACATTCATTTTGACCTAAAAACTTAAGTTTGGATTGGAGGCAGTTAGAAGTCATTTTAAAAACATTTTTTTCTTCATTTTTCCAAAATTGGGGGGTTAACCTTTTCTCCCCCCCCTCACTTCTAAGTGGGGGGTGGGTTAAACCCCCCTTCTCAGAATTTGGGGGTTAACCCCCCCCCGTGCCCATGTATGATTTAATCTACAAACCAATTAACAATTAAAAAACATCTTAAATTAACAAAACAACATGTCTTATGTCATTTTTTTCTTTTTCTACAAAAAAGTTTAAACCTTACTTGTTCGATTGCTACTGCATCTCTAATAATTTTTTAGATTCTTTGAATGTAACAAACGAAATCACAATGAAGATATAAAATAAATTTACTTATAAAAATTATAAAACCCGCCGGTTTAAAGACCCCCTTATGGTGCCATTTTTAACATATTATGACGCTTTTATTGCGAAATTTTTGCAGTTTTAAGCCTCTTTTAATGCATTTTACACCATTTTAGACCTATTTTCAGACCTGCGCACCAGACCTGTGCATGGTCTGAAAATGCCCCCACCCGCTTTATTGGAGGATTTGCCCCCCCCTGCGAAAAAATGAAAAAGTACCCAAAAATTATGACGCCATTTTTTACCTATTATGACGTCATAATCGCAAAATTTTTGCAGTTTTTAGCCTATTTTAATAAATTTTAAGCCATTTTAGACGTATTTTTACCTTATTTTCGCTTTTTTTTGTCCCTTTTGTCTATTTTTCCTTCTTTTTCTTCTCTTTTTTCCTTTTTTCTATTTTTCTTTCTTCCTTGTTTCCCCCCTGTTTTAATACCCCCTCCCGTGTCAAAAAAGTTCCCCCCCACGTCCCCCACCTTTGTGGAATGCCCCCCCCCAATAACACGGGGGGGGGAGCAGTGCTCAGGTCTGATAGTTTTTTGAATTAATTTATTCATATTGTTAGAACTTTTTAATGTTTTTTATATTTTTGTGTAACAAACGTTTTTGATATATTTATTTACTTATAATTTTTTAAAGATATTGGGTATTTAAAAAAATATCACAAAAACTATTATTAAAAAAATTTATTTACTAAATCAGTATAAACCAAGAAAATCTAAAGATTTGTTTTGTTACTACATGAAAAATCATAGGTTTTGAATTTTTTAAAAAACAGATCTCAGTACCAAAAAAATTTAAAGCTACCTAAAATACATAAGTAAGAGTAATTTAGGATCATGAAACGTCTTATTCACAAAAATAAAATTATTCATAATTCAAAACATTAGTGCAGTGCATAACTTCAGCATATACTATAAAAACCCAACCAAAATTGAATAAATATTTGTTATTTAAAAAAAACGTTTGTTTTTTTTAATTAAAATGGCATATAGGGTAGTGCATTTAATTTCGGCACTTTTTTGTTTTTCCAATGTAACTTTTTACTGTATGGTTCGATTTTTATGTTTGATAGCTCATTTTGAAGCTTTCACGATACTGCGTTGCGTCACAAAAGTTTTACTGTACGAGACGAGAGTATTTTTTTTACTTAATTACATCATTTTTGAAAAAAATGGAAAATTGCCGAAATTAAATATGTGCATTTAATTTCGGCACTTTATAAACAATCGATTGTTTCTCAGTAAAAAAATCATCATTCTTAAAAATTTAAAAACCTATTATTATCAAAAATATATAATATACCGAAAAATGTGCAACTCCTATATAAAAAAGTGCGGAAACGTAGGCCATTATAATGAGCCTCTCCATTTAAATGGCACCCTCCATTGTAATCGCATCTGGGGAGGGGTACATACTAACCCTGAGGGGGGGGGGTCGGGGGAGCGAGAGCCCCCCAGCGGGGTCAAGGGGCAGAGCCCCTTGTCAGGGGGGGGGGGGTTCCGGGGGGGGCGAATGCCCCCTGGGGGAGAAAATTTTAATTTAAGGCGCTAAAATACACTAAAATACGCTAAAATAAAACGGGGGGGGGGAGAGCAGTGCTCAGGTCTGATAGTTTTTTGAATTAATTTATTCATATTGTTAGAACTTTTTAATGTTTTTTATATTTTTGTGTAACAAACGTTTTTGATATATTTATTTACTTATAATTTTTTAAAGATATGGGGTATTTAAAAAAATATACTGTTTTGTTAGCCTTGAAGTTTAGTTCAGATCTGCGCACGGTCTGAAAATGCCCTCCCGCTTCATTGGAGGATTTCCCCCCCCCCGTTCTATTCGCCCCCCTCCACCCAAAAATAAAAAAAATACCCAAAAAGTATGGCGCCATTTTTGACCTACGATGACGTCATCATCGCGAAATTTTTGCAGTTTTTAGCCTATTTTAATGCATTTTAAGCCATTTTAGACTTATTTTTACCTTAATTTCGCTTTTTTTGTCCTTTTTTTCTTTTCCCCCTTATTTTGTCTTTTTTCCTTTTTTTTCTATTTTTCTTTCTCCCTTGTTTGCCCCCTGTTTTAATACCCCCTCCCGTGTCAAAAAAGTTGCCCCCCTCGTGCCCCACCGTTTTGGAATTGCCGCCCCCAATAAAACGGGGGAGGGGGAGAGCAGTGCTCAGGTCTGATAGTTTTTTGAATTAATTTATTCATATTGTTAGAACTTTTTAATGTTTTTTATATTTTTGTGTAACAAACGTTTTTGATATATTTATTTACTTATAATTTTTTAAAGATATGGGGTATTTAAAAAAATATCACAAAAACTATTTTTAAAAAAATTATTTACTAAATCAGTACAAAACAAGAAAATCTAAAGATTTGTTTTGTTACTACATGAAAAATCACAGGTTTTGAATTTTTTAAAAAACAAATCTCAGTACCAAAAAAATTTAAAGCTACCTAAAATACATAGATAAGTAAGAGTAATTTAGGATCATGAAACGTCTTATTCACAAAAATAAAATTATTCATAATTCAAAACATTAGTGCAGTGCATAACTTCAGCATATACTATAAAAACCCAACCAAAATTGAACAAATATTTGTTATTAAAAAAAACGTTTGTTTTTTTTTAATTAAAATGGCATATAGGGTAGTGCATTTAATTTCGGCACTTTTTTGTTTTTCCAATGTAACTTTTTACTGTATGGTTCGATTTTTATGTTTGATAGCTCATTTTGAAGCTTTCACGATACTGCGTTGCGTCACAAAAGTTTTACTGTACGAGACGAGAGTATTTTTTTACTTAATTACATCAGTTTTTAAAAAAATGGAAAATTGCCGAAATTAAATATGTGCATTTAATTTCGGCACTTTATAAACAATCGATTGTTTCTCAATAAAAAAATCATCATTCTTAAAAATTTAAAAACCTATTATTATCAAAAATATATAATATACCGAAAAATGTGCAACTCCTATATAAAAAAGTGCGGAAACGTAGGCCATTATAATGAGCCTCTCCATTTAAATGGCACCCTCCATTGTAATCGCATCTGGGGAGGGTTACATACTAACCCTGAGGGGGGGTGTCTGGGGAGCGAGAGCCCCCCAGCGGGGTCAAGGGGCAGAGCCCCTTGTCAGGGGGGGTTCCGGGGGGGGCCGAATGCCCCCTGGGGGAGAAAATTTTTAATTTAAGGCGCTAAAATACACTAGAAATTTTAATTCCATATGATAATTAAAACAAAATTTAAGGTTTTTTTATTCCTATACATTTAAAACTTGTATTTAAAACGTTAATAAAAGGTTAATAGTGGTTTATAGTAGTTTTATTTAACATTTGGTATGCCTTAACTATTGAGCGGCAAAATCAATTTGAAATTGAAAAACTGAGATAACTTGTCAATTTAAACTACCCGCGAAGCGGGGAAAATCCCTTTTTACACCAGAATATCGCTTTCTATTCAATAAAATTTATTATCCTATAAAAAGAACAATTTGTTAAAGTTTTTATGGTTTCAAACTGTTTTGCTTTGGACACCGAACCCCACCTGACCCCCGTTTAGATTTCAAAATTTTGCACCCCGGGTCGACCCCTCTAAAAATCGGTGGGGGTCCGGACTATAGATGAGAACGCTCGGGGAAGCTAGGGGGGTGGTTACCAGCGGTAAATTGAATTTTGAAATCTGGGGGGATCCCAGGGGGTCCGAACCCCCCACAGTTCTTTAGGGGGGTCGACCCAGGGTGCGAAATTTTGAAATCTAAAGGGGGTCAGGTGGGGTCCGGTGTCCAAAGCAAATCAGTTTTAAACCATAATAACTTTAATAAATGTTTTTTATAGGATAATACTACATTTTATTGAATAAAAAGCAATATTTAGGTATAAAAAGGGTGTAAAAACAATAATTTGTGTTAAAAATTCACGTTTTTTTTGCAATAAAATTTAGTATAAAAAAAGTACTTAAAATTTTCTCGAGAGAGGAGGGGGTAAGATTTCAAAATTCAGAGGGGGGTCAGGTGTAAAAAATTTAAAAATAAAAAAATAATTGTTCTTTTTATAGGATAATACTGCATTTTATTAAATAAAAAGCAATATTCTGGTATAAAAAGGGTGTTAAAGCATGAATATGTGATAAAAATTCACGCTTTTGGAAGAAAATTTAGTATAAAAATAGTACCAAAAAATTTTCTGAGGGGGGAGGGGGGTCAGCAGACCTGTGCACGGTCTGGAAATGCCCCCCGTTCTATTGAAGGATTCGCCTCCCCCTGTTTTATTGCCCCCCTGCCAAAAAATATAAAAAGTACCCTAAAATTATGACGCCATTTTTGACCTATGATGACGCCATCATCGCTAATTTTTTGCAGTTTTTAGCCTATTTCAATGTATTTTAAACCATTTTAGACCAATTTTACCTTATTTTCGCTTTTTTTGTCCCTTTTTGCGCTTTTTTTTCTCTTTTTTCTCCTTTTTTCTCTTTTTCTTTCCCATTGCTTGCCCCCCCCCCCCCCGTTTCAAAAAAGTTGCCCGTGCCCCCCATTTTGGAATTGCCCCCCTCCGTTTTAACCCCGGGTGGGCAGTGCACAGGTCTGGGTCAGATTTCAAGTTCTAGAGGGGGGTCAGGGGTAAAAAATTCGGAAATTTGGGAGGAGGAGGTCCCTCCCTAGATTTTCGTCTTGGGGGTCCCAAAATTTCGAGGCTAGGGGGGGTGGACCCCACCCTGCCCCCTTCCCCTTTCTCACCTATGGTCCGGAGCCCCCCTAGGACTCCTCTTCTAGAATTCAAAATTCGATTTACCCCGGGTAACTACTCCCCACCTAGCTTCCAGGACCGTTCTCACCTATGGTTATACATTATGACATAACCCAAAAAATTTGGAATCCCCCCTCCATACATAAGCATGGATCGGAAAGCTAGTTGGGGGTGGCTACCATAGGTGAGCACGATCGGGGAAGCTAGATGGGGTGGTTTGGTTACCCGGGGTAAATCGAATTTTGAATTCTAGGAGAGGGGTCGTAGGGGGGTCCGGACCCCCCTAGCTTTTTAGGGTGTCGACCCAGGGTGTGAAATTTTAAAATCTAGAGGGGGGTCAGGTGGGGTCCGGTGTCCAAAACAAAACAGTTTTAAACCATAATAACTTTAATAATTGTTCTTTGTATAGGATAATACTACATTTTATTGAATAAAAAGCCATATTCATGTATAAAAAGGGTGTAAAAGCATAAATATGTGATGAAAATTCACGTTTTTGGAAGAAAATTTGTATAAAAAAGGTACCTAAAATTTTCCCGAGGGGGGGGGGGTTAGATTTCAAAATCTCGAGGGGGGGTCAGGGGTTAAAAATTCGGAAATTTGGGTGGAGGGGGGGAGGCCTGGATTTTTTTCTAGGAGGGGGTCCCAAAATTTCGAGGCTAGGGGGGGGCTGGACCTCACCCTGCCCCCCCCCCTTTCTCACCTATGGTGGCTACCCCGGGTAAATCGCCTTTTGAAAGCTAGGAGGGGGGTCTAGGGGGAGGGTCCCTACCCCCTCTAGCTTTTTAGGTGGGTCAACCCGGTGTTGGTCAGTTTTAAATCCAGAGAGTGGTCAGAGGTGGTCCGGTTTTCAAAAAAAGTCACAATAAATCATTTATTTAAGTTTTTTAGCAATAATATAGAATTTTATATACTAAACAAGGCTATTTATGTATAAAAAGAGTACAAAAGTACTGTTTTTTGCTACAAAACCGTGTTTGTGATAGTAAATTTTGACCTAAATTCGTACCCAAAATATGGCTCGGAAGGGGGTTTACTACAAAACCGTGTTTGTGATAGTAAATTTTGACCTAAATTCATACCCAAAATTTGGCTCGGAAGGGGAGTGGGAGGAGGTCGATTCAGAATTCCATTCCAGAGGGGGGTAGGGTGTCAAAATTTAGAAATTTTTGGGGAGCGGAGGGCCTTCTAGATTTTTTTCTAGGGGGGGTGGACCCCACCTTACCCCCCATCAAATTTGGGGAGTCGGGTTGGAATGGAATTGGTATACCCCCTAATCTAGGAGGCTGCCCACTTACGCTCGCCTCGGCTCTCCTCGGTTTTGTAATCATCCAACTCATAGGTGTTTTTGGGGGGGACAGAGGGGTGCACCCCCCTAGAGCCAAAATTTTGGACGCCCCCTAGAAAAAATTCAGGGGGCCCCCCCTCCCCCCCAAAGCTCGAGAGCGGTCCGGCCTGACCCCCCTAGCGAGGCTGACACCCCTCCCCCCCCCCCCCCTCCTGACCAATTTGGAAGTATATTTTTTTATTTACTGTCCAAAACACGGTTTTTTAGTTAAAAACAGTGTTTAAATACACTTTTTAGGCATAAATAGGCTGTTTTAATACATAAAAATTCAATATTAGACCTGAAAAACACTTAAATTATTGAGTTAAAAAAACTTTGCTAAAAAATTGGACCCCCCTGACCCCCCCCCCTGAAATTTGAAATCTCGCACCCGGGGTCGACCCCCCCTAAAAAGCCAGGGGGGGCTCCGCGACCCCCCTGGACCCCCCTGAACAATTGTGGCCTCCCACCCCGGGGGTGGACCCCCCCCCTAGCGGACCCGACCAAAAACACCTATGATCCAACTCTCTCTCTCCGCTCACTCCCCGCGATCGGTTCCGGAAAGAATGAGGAAGAAATCCGTTGATGGAGAAAATTAAAACAAACCCCGTTCCCTCTTTGCGGTATGTATAAAAACTGGTACTATAGATGAGAAAGGGGGGGCAGGGTGGGATCCACCTCCCCCTAGCCTCAAAATTTTGGAACCCACCCCCCTAGACGAAAATCTAGGGAGGGCCCCCCTCCCCCCAAATTTCCGAATTTTTTACCCCTGACCCCCCTCTAGAATTTGAAATCTGATCCCCTCCCCTCCCCCTTCGGGAAAATTTAAGGTACCTTTTTTATACTAAATTTTCTTCCAAAAACGTGATTTTTAACACATATTCATGTTTTTTTCTCACAAAACCCTTTTTACACCAGAATATCGCTTTTATTCAATAAAATGTAGTATTATCCTATAAAAAGAACAATTATTAAAGTTATTATGGTTTAAAACTGTTTTGCTTTGGACACCGTACCCCAACTGACCCCCTACCCCGGGTCGACCCCCCCTAAAAAGCTAGGGGGGGTTGGACCCCCCTGGGACCCCCCTACTAGAATTCAAAATTCGATTTACCCCGGGTAACCACCCCCGCCCCTAGCCCCTAGCTTCCCGGACCGTTCTCATCTATGACTGGGACAGGGAGCAGGCGGCTGAAACTGGGAAAAAGCAATTGTTCTTCTTTCTTCCAATTTTTTGGCCGCGCTTTCCGCCAGCGGGGTCTATATAAGGCCGGCTCTGCTGGCTCTACACGTTCGATGTCTTAAGCTCGTTTAAGCTCCCGGACTCCTAACGACCCGCTGTTGCGTCATCTCATCACCGCCCGTCCGACACTCCTCTTAGAAAGCAAATTTTGTTACTTTCTGGTGTTTTTTTCTTTGTTTGCTATCTCTTTTTTTCGGTCGATTAATTCACTGGTTTTAATTAAAATCCCCAGTTGTCCGTCGCCATTTTACATAAATTAGAAATTTTGAGATAGTTTTATTCATCGAATAGAGCGTATTTTGAAAACTGTGGAAAATGGTAGGAATTTTTTAAAAGAAGCTAGAAAAAGATAATGTTTCAGTTTAGTCAAGAGGCGCGAGATTTTTAGTATATATATATATATATCTGTTTACGCTGCTGAAAAATTAAAACCTGACAAACCTTCTTTTAAATATTAAGCTTTTGAGTGTTTTTACTAATTGTTTAAATCAAGTTTTTTAATCTATTGTAATTAGGCAGTAAGTGATTTTTAGGGTTATTTATAAACAAAAAAAAATCACGAGAACAGACCTGTGCACGGTCTGAAAATGCTCCCCCCGGCTAGGTTTTTTTTATGCCAAATCGACGCCACTGGCGCCTAGAATTTCCCGCTGGCACCTAAAATTTTGGGCCTAGGCGCCAGCCTGGCGCCTAGATTTTTGGCTAGACACGTACAGACCTGTGCACGGTCTGGAAATGCCCCCCGCTTTATTGGAGGATTTGTCCCCCCCGTTTTATTGCTCCCCCCGCTAAAAAGTAAGTACCCTAAAATTATGACGCCATTTTGACCTATGATGACGCCATGTCGCCATCATCGCGAATTTTTTTGCAGTTAGTATATTTCAATGAATTTTAAGCCATTTTAGGCTTATTTTTACCTTATTTTCGCTTTTTGGTCCCTTTTTTGTCTTTTCCCTTGCTTTTTTCTCCTTTTTTCTCTTCTTTCTCCCTTGCTTCCCTCCCCCCGTTTTATTGCCCCCCCCCGTTTCAAAAAAAGTTGAACCCCACACCCCCCCCCCCCAAAAAAAAACAAAACCCCCCCCCCACCCCCCCCACAAAAGCACAAAACCCCCCCCCCCCCCCGGCCCCCCCCCCCATGCCCCGCTTTTTTGAATTGCCCGCCCCCCAATAAAACCCCCAAAAAACCAAAATTCAATTAGCGCAAACTGATATATTAAAGCACTTCAACGTAGTGAAACATCATCGTGTAACAATTTTTATGAAGTATAGTTTTAAACTTAAGAAACTAATTTTTTTTCAAATTTTTTTCTTTTTGTACCCTCTCTCGTACAATAAAAGACGCTTATTCAGAACTAGTCCATATACCAACCCTCTTGGGTGGTTTTAGGCAAAATTTATCTCGTTACGCATTTTTTATTGTATTGGTTTTTTCACATTTTTTTCAAACCACTAAAGTTTTGACTTTAATAATTAAAAAAATTGTGATAAAGACTTTTAATTTGGGCTAGATTAATACAAATAAAAAATCAAATATCAGTGGCTGTAATTGGAACGAATCAACGCATATAGGTACCGTTAGAAAAATAATAGGACCATTTATTTGGTCTGCAGAATTAATGGCGGTATAGCCGTTTTTCCATTTATTTTTTCGTCGATTGGCGCTCATTTTGAGACTTTCGTTTTTCTGGCCTCACCGATTGATATGTCCTTCCTTTGCGGCAAAACGAATTTCCGAAGTGGACTAAAACAAGTAATGTGACGCTGTTCATTTCGAATATCGGTTGCATACATGGGCACGGGGGAGGGTTGGGGGGGTTAACCCCCCCCCCCCAAATTCTGAGAAGTAGGGTTTAACCCCCCCCCCACTCAGAAGTGGGGGGGGAGAAAAAGTTAACCCCCCCAATTTTGGAAAAATGAAGAAAAAAAAATGTCTTTAAAATGACTTCCAACTGCCTCCAAACTTAAGTTTTGAGGTCAAAATGAATGGTTTAAGCAATAAAAAGCTCAAAAATGCTATAAAAAGGGCTTTTTGACCTAAAATTAGCGTTTTTTACCTATTTTTCCTTCAACATCGAAAAACGATATGGGTAAAATGCACTCCAGAAAAAAAACGATATGGGTATTTTGCGTTTCTCGGATTTTAACCCCCCCTAGTTTGGGGTTTTGTTTAACCCCCCCCCCCCCCCACTCCGGACCAACTTGCCCATGTATGATCGGTTGATGTAAAACGTATATATAAAAAAGAACAAGAAGTCGGAGTAGCAGATGGAGTCGGAGTGTGAAGCGCGGCAAGGTTCACTCCGACCGGTTCCGCCGAAACAACCGTCCAGAATCACTTAAGGGTCGGTGGAACCCGGGGTCTTTCTCCTTTCAAGGCGCTCGTCTTCTACTTTTCCCAGCGTCGTTAAATGCAATACGAAAGAATAGGAAATGGGAGAGCGCCCCGCGAGTTAAAGCAGTCAGTCGAAAGTCTGTATATATACAGAGATATATGTTTGCGGCTAATTTTTACCATCCAATCGTAAATCGGTCGATCTTCTTTCCTTTTTTTTTTTGAATCGCTATCGGTTTCCCTCTTTCTGTCGACTTTATTTATGATCTCTAGAGGACTAGTCAGTCGGCCCGAACGGTTTTATTATTATAACTTATTATAAGGTTTTATTATAACTTATTGCAAAACTCGATATTTTTTTTTTGCTCATGTTACATTGGCCACACTTCTCACAAATCCCACTATGTGGGTGGGGCTTCCAGCCAAAAAGTTATAGTGATCAAATGTTCTTCTATTGTTATGCATGAGAGTTGAATAAAACTCAACCTCGTCGCAATAACTGGAGTATAGTGTTGATCCACTAGGCTTTTTGGACGGTAAGACAGGGTTAAAATCCTCAAAAACAAAAACAAACAAACGCGAATGCCACAAAAATTATTAATCCCAATTTTCCGTCCATCCAGAAGCGAACAATTTTTTACATTGTAAAAAAATTTACGTATCCTGTAGTAGTAGTTAAATGCATTGGTTATCAGACCTGTGCACGGTCTGGAAATGTCCCCCCGTTTTATTGGAGGATTTGCTCCCCATTTTATTGCCCCACCCCGCCAAAAAATGAAAAAGTACCCTAAAATTATGACGCCATTTTTGACCTATGATGACGCCATCATCGCACTTTTTGGTAGTTTTTAACCTATTTCAATGTATTTTAAGCCATTTTAGACCTATTTTTACCTTATTTTTGCTTTTTTTGTCCCTTTTTTCTCTTTTCCCTTCTTTTTTTCTCTTTTTTCTTCTTTTTTTCTCTTTTTTTTCTTTCCCCCCTGCTTGCCCCCCCCGTTTCAAAAAAATTGCCCCCCCGTGCCCCCCCCCGTTTTGGACGTGCCCCCCCCCCCCCCCCGATAAACTAACGGGGAGGCGGCTTGCACAGGTCTGTTATATACTACTGGGGATGTTCCTACACTCCAATATCACGCTCCGGAGCGACGGCAATTTAAAGCGGAGAGAGCTCCCGAGCTCCGCCCCGTAAATGAGCGATTTGCAGTTTATTTAACCTTGAAATACATTTAAAACGACTCTAGCTGTTTTTGTAGCAAATAGTTTATTGTTTTAGATAAGTTTTGGAAAAAATTTAGTTTACAAAAAGATTTTGACAAAATAATTAATGGCATCACTCTTTAATTATTCACAAACTTCTTTGTTCAACTTCAATTTAAATCATTCAACTTCACAAGCTCCTAAAATCGGAGCTCCAGGGAACATCACTATTATATATTTTTATTATATCTTATTATTATATGTATATCCGAAGCTTTGGAGCTCCGCCTCTTAATTCAGTAATATCGAGCTTATGCAAGCAAAAAATGTGTTAAATTATTCTCGCTGCTATTTTTTATTGCTTTTATTATGTTTAGTTTTAAACAAAATTTAGTTTACAACAAAATGTTGACAAAATAATCTTAGGCATTAGTCTTTAGTTAGTTATTTAGGAAATTAGTGCAAACCTCCGAAAGTTGCCCCGGAGATTCGAGAAGCGAATCTCCGCTCCGAGCATACATGGGCACGGGGGGGGGGGGTTGGAAGGGTGGTTAACCCACCCCCCAAATTTTGAGAAGTGGGGTTTAACCTCCCCCCCCACTCAGAAGTGGGGGGGGAAAGAAAAAGTTAACTCCCCCAAATTATGGAAAAATGAAGAAAAAAAATGTCTTTAAAATGACTTCTAACTGCCTCCAAACTTAAGTTTTGAGGTCAAAATGAATGTTTTAAGCAATAAAAAGCTCAAAAATGCAATAAAAAGGGCTTTTTGACCTAAAATTAATGTTTTTAACCTATTTTTCCTTCAAAATCGAAAAACGATATGGGTAAAATGCACTCCAGAAAAAAAAACGATATGGGTATTTTGCGTTTCTCGGATTTTAACCCCCCCTAATTTGGGGTTTAATCCCCCCCACTCCGGACCAACTTGCCCATGTATGGCTCCGAGGAGCATCATTACTCTAAATTCGTAAAAATGTTTTTGACAGAAGGAGGGTATAAAATAACAATAAAATATTCACAGCACACAAACGCAGGGAATCACCAGTTTTGGCTTGGCATGGTTTGAAATGTAAAAGCTTTTAGACAGATCGTTTTACATTTTTGTTGTTTAAATACTTATATTTTGATTTTATTTCAATTATGATTTTAAAATTTATTGAAAAATTTGAGGAGAAATTTGAGAAACAGGACTTTTACTGGTTTATGATTTGCTGTAGTTTTATCTGATAATTTTTTAAACTTAATTAAATTAAGTATAGGTGGGTCATCTTAAAAAAGACACTTT
Source organism: Microlaimidae sp. YZB2_3 (assembly GCA_030248175.1). Classification (NCBI taxonomy): domain Eukaryota; kingdom Metazoa; phylum Nematoda; class Chromadorea; order Desmodorida; family Microlaimidae; species Microlaimidae sp. YZB2_3. The sequence continues at coordinate 33,892 of JASAMX010005718.1, forward strand.
TTGGCACCCCCCTCATAAAAATTTATTAAAGCCTTTATCTGATTTAAAATAGGTTTATAAGTTTTCTGGGGGCTCTTTTATCTTTTTAATTTGGCCCCCCCCCCCCTAGAAATAAATCCAGGCCTCCTTCCCTCAAATTTTCAAATTTTTTACCTTTGACCCCCTCTAGATTTTGAAATCTGACCCCTTCCCCTCTCGAGAAAATTTTAAGTACTTTTTTATACTAAATTTTCTTCCAAAAACGTAAATTTTTAACTTAAATTTATGTTTTTACACGCTTTTTATAACAGAATATAGATTTTTATTCAATAAAATGTAGTATTATCTTATAAAAAAACTATTATTAAACCTTTAATCGTTTAAAAGTATTTTGCTTCGGAGATTATACCCCACCTGACCCCCCTCTAGCTTTCTAAGGGAGGGGGGGTTCGACCCATACATGGACACAGGGGGGTTTGACCCCTCATACTCAGAATCGAGTTTAGACATTAAACCGAACCGCAGTTAGAGGTCAAATTGTTTGAAAGTTAAAAACTTGGTAACTACATTATCGACCGTGCCTTAGATTCGGTTGTGGTCTTGCTCTCTCGAGTAGCAAATTATGTGAACGATTATATTCTGATCTGCATTTAATCAGTGATTTAGGGTATAGTGACAGCAACGTTACAATGGCAAAAAAATAACTTATTATTTAAGTAGAAACAAAAAATATCAAACCTTTTAATAGCCGCCAAATTGAATTCTGGCGGTGACGGGGAGGCCCTGGAAGAGGAAGTTGATCCGCGCCCGCAAATTCTGGATCTGCACTTGGCCGCGCCGCACAAACACTCCTGATCGTTTCGAAATGAGTGGAATTTATAGTCATATGTTAATTCTTCACCGGATTTTATTGGTCTTAGAGCGAAAATACCCATACGAGACTCGCCATTTACTGTCCTAAAACAATAAAATTTTAGTTTTCATTTTCTCAAGCCATTAAAAATGCTTGTTCACTATAGGTTCACTGTATATTGTTATATGTAGTATTTGGTTGCGCAGTTAGTTCTGAGTAACATCGGCCTTGCGTATCTAGCTTGATGCAACATAAATAAACTTTAACTTAAAAATAAATACTGAATTCCTGAATAAAAATTGTACTTGCAACGATAAAAGGGAAAAGCGTTGCTTTTTACCTATTTGTGTTTAGTTTCATGTTTAAATTTTTTGTCTGAATAGAAATTAAAAATAATCCAGTTTGTTAGAATTGTTAATCCAATAAAATGTTTAAATTTTTTGTCTGAATAGAAATTAAAAATAATCCAGTTTTTTAGAATTGTTAATCCAATAAAATGAGAAATATTGGATAGCTTTACACCAAATCTGTAAACATATAATATTTATGATATAAATTATTAACACTTATTTTAAAAATGACAAATATTTTTAGCTTTAAATTTTTTTTTTCAGAAACTCTTTAGGGTTGCTGAAGAAAATGAATTATGCATGGCTGCTAAAGCTAAACTTTAATTAAAAGGCCAATGTTTCGACACTGATAAAATACAGGTCTTTCTTTGTCAGCGAAATTGATAATCTACAAGAAGGTATATATATTATATAAAGATTTTAAAAATTTTACCATTTTTGCATTTCGCAATTGGGATCACATGAGTGGTTGACAAAACGTGCCAGGTTTCCGAAACGGTAGCTGTCTATCACATAACCGCACGCCACATTCAAAGCGTAATGATGCCGGCAATTGGCGTACCAAGTGTGCATTCGCTCAGCGAAGCGCTCACTGGAAATAACTTCTCCTACATACCTAAACAGCAAACGTTTTGGGTGATAAACTGTGTAAAATTAGAGCTAATTAAAAAGAGTTGATTTACAAGAAACTTCAAGGGAGATGTCCTGACCGACTTTTTTTCAAAAAATTACTCCATCGAAAATTAGAACCAAAAAACAAAATTATCATTATATTTGTATTTTAAAAAAACAACACACAAAATAAAAAGTCTTAAACAATCATTTTGGTGCTCATTAAAACACAAATAAAATAATGCTTTGATTTTAAAAATTACTCCAATATAACAGTTTTGTGATTTTAATGAAGGCCAACAATTAAATCAAAAATGTCTTAACTTTGATTTAATATTTAATAATTACATTCTTATAGATTTTTTTAAATGTTTGAATCATTCCAAGTTATAACAAAATTTATTTAGTGTTTTAGCAACTGATAAAAAAACACTAACTAGCAAGTTGCACATACTCGCAAATAAATTCTCCTTTCTTCAGAGCTGCATTAGTTTTGAGCCCCATTCCTCTTTGTGAATGAGTGTTGAATTTTTCCAATGATGTCGCCCATTGGTGACGTTGAAAAGCCTGATTGGTGCAGTAATCCAAGCAACTGCAGTCACTGTCGCATTCGGTATACATCATTCTAAAAAAATTAGTTTTCAATTCAATATTATTTTTGTAAAAGCATGGAAAAGTAGTACTAAAACTGTCGTATATACTCCAAGTATAAACAAAAATACAAAGAAAAATAACACAATAGAAAGCAGTGCTACCAAAAAGTTTGTTCATAGAATACGTTTGTTACAGTGTTTTTAAGTTTTCGACACAGATTTTTACAGAAAAAAAATCTTTGCTTGTCACATGTTAAAAATGTGAAAAAAATTTGTTGTAAAAGTTGGAGTTTTGCTATACTGGTTGGTTAATAATTATTTATAGCCTTTTAACGCGAAAAGAAAAAAATTATTTTGTTTTGCGTAGTTTAAATTTATATTTAAATTATACGTTATTTTAGTTTCTCAAGGTTGTCGTCGGCATGAAAAAAATCAATTTTAAAAGAAAGTTTTAAACAAGTCAATGTACTCAATAACCCATTCAATTTTTTTGAAATAACAATAAATGGATTTGCAATTTTTTTCTATCGCGCTGTTGTTAAAAAATGATCAATATGAATAGTTATTCCTAAAGGTTTTAAAAAATATTGTTAAAATATCCAAATATTTTTACATAATCTATAACAAATTATTAAATGCAGAATAACTTTTAATTCGACAAAAATAAATTTTGAGAGTTCTTAAAAAATTTTCTTTTAGTTTTTTAAAAGTTTTTTTGGAAGTTTTTTTTATGGTATTTGGGCTTTATATAATAGAACGCTAAAATTACTTCTAATTGTAAAAAACCGGTTAAAATGTGACAACTGTCAGCACGCAGATATCAATACTTAACAAAACCAAAATAAATGATACCTGTTCAAGCAGTCATCTCCACATGCTGGAGAGCCATTTTTTGGAATTCGACAAGTGCAAAGGTGGGACTCCGTATTACTGGGCGGTTGATCAACGTATATATCTGCAATAACAAAAAGAAAATTTGCTAAAAGTTTTTAAACTAAAATTTAAAAAAAATGAAATTCGAAAACACACATTTACAGACATGATTTACACTCTGCGTCTGAGACGCGATAATAATCAGAAGGGGTTAACAGTAACCTTTAACCCTTTTTAAATCTTATATTAGTGACCTGATATAAACATTACGAATTTTTAAAATAAGTGATGATTAAAGAATACATTTTATGGTTACAGATTAACAAAATCATAAATACAAAATTAGAAATCGCTCCCTAAATATAGTTAAATTCAGCGATAGAAACCAATACAAAACAAAAAAATGTAGCAAGTGGTCATGGATTTTAATAATTTTAATTATAATAATGAATAATTTTAAAAAAAGTTGTTTCACAAGATAAATCAACAAGAAAACAATTCTATTCTTACTGTTTTTTATGGTGTTAAACAAATGTGATGGGTCACTTTTAAGCTTTTCTGGGACAAATTTGAAGTCCCACCAGAGATCATAAGGTAACCGGTAGTAATTAAGATCGGAAGAAGGCGGCAGATCTTTCAAGTCCATACATTTCACAAAAAATTTATTGTTGTTAGTGCTAAAATAATTAAAACTATTTGTAAAATTTATGTGCGTATAAAATAAACGTCAAAAATATTATTAATAATTTTACAGCACTTCGAGAAACTTCGTTATGGACCTACCTAGCATAACAAAAATTGGGTCGGCGGTCACACCACGAAACAAAGTTCCTCTCAAATTAAATGCAGTTTTTTAATTATTTCTGAAACTGGAAATACTATATACAAATAAAACATCTACTTGTAGAATTTTAGTGGCCTGTTTGTATTTAATTAAGCATCACAAAATATTTTTTTAGTTAATCAAAAAAATTTACATATGAAAAACTTTAGTTACGCTTAATATAGCTCTGAATAATGGTCAAAAGTTAACAAAAATACTCAAAATTGTTTTAATACAGTTGTTTAATTTTTGTTTTCCAAAAAAAATTAGGTAAAAATTATTGGGTTCATAACGAATTCCGGGACCGGGGACCGAAATTTTTGTAATGCTAGGTAGGTCCATATTTTTCTAACTTAACCTCGCTACAGGTTTGTTCGGTTAATACGAAAACGGGACCTTTTAAAGATAATTTTAACCAACCAAAACAAAAACAATTATTAACCGCTAATTCAAAACAACAACAAAAAGATATAACGTTGTTCTGGGAAAACATTCATGGTAAATATTTTTTTACTGATTATGTTACCGTTTTTGTTATCATTTAATATCAGTATTAACTAAAAATTTTTGCTAAAATTAGATAAAATTATATATGTTTTTTCTCCCAAAATTGTGTCCCTGATATAAGCTTAATGTTTGATGGATTATATTATTTTGCAATAGTACCAAAAAACTTTATTTTAAAATAAATTAATAAATTTTGAAGCTGTAAATTGATTTTGGCAGCTTTTCATTGTTACTTCTTAGAACGTGCATACTCTGGAAATTAATTTTGAAACGTAGGATTTCTTGTTGAAATTTTTGTTACTTTTGTTTTTTGCTTTTGGCATTTTTTTCGCGATAATAAAAAATAAGTATATTTGCATCAACAGTTTTTGTTTCCACTTTGAGTTTCTCCCAAACTCCCATAATAGAAAAAACGTTTACTTATTCTAGTTAATATGAAAAATCTATGTTGTAACGTATTTCATTTTTTACAGAATTATATTGACAGCATTGAAAATTTTTAAAACAAATAAATAAATGAGTACTTAAAATTAAAAAAATATTGAGAAAAATTACTTAAATCTTCCTGCTTTTAAGAGCTTTTTCTTTGGTATTCCACCCATCGGTTCAACTATAAATTCGCCTTGTGGTTTCGGCACTTTTAGCAGCCGTTTTTTGATAGGTCTATGAGTTTTTTCAGTGTAAATATTAGTGTTGGAAGTTGTTGGAAGTAAGCCATTTTGTGAAAGTTCAGAAGCTTTGGGCACTACAGTTGCAAGCGGTTTTTCTTTAGCTGAAGAATTTAATCCTTTATTTGGAGAAATAGGTTTTTTTGCCTTTGTGGTTGATGGGTTTTCTTTTACAAATTGTTTTGTGCCATAGATTTCAAACAATCGTTTTTTAGTTAATGGAGGGCCGTCTTCAGTTACAGCACCTACTTCAGCTTTAGCTGCAATTTCTGCTGCTAGTTGATATCTAGTCCTTGGACTAAGAATGGAACATTTAGCACATGCCGAAGATTTGCTATTTTGATCTTTATTTTCAATTCTTATCCATCCTCTACAAAAGTGACAACGACGAATTTTTGTAGGATCTTGTTTGGCTAGAGAAGTTATTCCATACTTATTATTACTAATTATGCTGTCATCAGGTTGAGCTTTTGGCGGAAAAATTAAATTTCTAATGCAATCAATAACAGGAGGTGCATCAGAATCATCACTTTGATTAGTTGCTTGCTCTACTGGAGAATCTAGTTTAGGCATGTCGTCAAAGGAATTTTTGGACTTGCGTTCTTTGGTTTTTCGTTTTGAATCTTTACGATCCCATGGATATGGCAGTTTACGTTTTCGTTTTTGCTTTTTTTTCGCAATCGAATCAAGACACTTAGCCTTTATGCGAGAATTTTTAGGTTTGATGCGAATGGAAGAATCTGGCAGCGATCCTAAGGCAACAGTTTTAAGGCGTTTTTTGATAGGAAGCGTGCGTTGTTCGACTGGATTTTTATTGTAATGTGTAGGCTCAGGGGTTGTTTCAGCTGACTTATTAAATCCTTTTAAACGTATTTTTACAGAGATTCTACCTGCATTAGGGTTTTCTTGAATTTGCACACATTTGTCGTTTTCTTCCTGACCAGATTCTTCTGAACATTTCCCTTCAAAAATTGTAAGTCTTTTTTCTTCATCATCAGAACTATCAGCTTCTTCTTCAATATTTTGAATAGGTAAACTTGCTATTACATCTTTTCGACGCTGCATTGTTTCTTTTTGCTCTTTTACTTTCTTTTTAGTAATTTCTTGTTCGTTTTGAGTTTTTTTCTGAGCATTAATAATAGCTTCCTGTTTTTTTTGATTGTTTTCTTTTTCTTCGTCCTCTTTCTTTTTCAAAATGAGTTCTTCTTCCAATTTTTTTTGTCTAGTTTGCTCTTCTGCTATCTTTTTTTCTTCTTCTTGTTTCTTTTTAAATATAGCTTCTTCTTCTCTTCTTTTTAATTCTTTTTCTATTTCTTGTTTTTTTCTGCGGGTTTCTTCTTCCAGTTTTTGTCGTTTTTCTTCTTCTATCTTTATTTGCTTGGCTTCCTCTATTTTTCGTTTTCTTTCATTTATAACCGACCAAGGAATTGCAAACGGATTTTTCAGAGTGGTATTTGAACTTAAATTTGCGAGATCAACTGTAATATGAGTGTTTTTTAAGCTTTCTGCATACCCGAATATATTATCCATGAGTAGCGGATTTACAATATTATGAGATCGTTTTCGTAATTTCTGTAATTTTGCAAGCATATTTTTCTCCCTTAAACTAACAGAATGAAGCGGGGTTGAAGATACAGTTGAGCTTTTACTACTTGCAGACAAGGAACGCGCTTTCTCCTGGCTTTTTGAAAGATCCTGAAGTACAGGATCTTTGGAAATATCTGCTGATATAAATGTTGAAGCCCTGCTAGCAGATCGAAGTTCACTTGGTGTACTTCCAGTTGAAGACGTGTCTGATAAATACTCGCTGTAAGACTCCTCTGCAGAAAGTTGTCTGTTAGATTTGCAGTCAGACAAATTATTTTTATTCTCAATTTTTTTCTTTTTTCTGGCGGCTCTTGCACGTTTGCGAGCTGCTGCGGCACGCGCTTGTGCTTCTTTTTTCATTTTTGCATCAATTAAGCGGCTGACAAGTTTCAGTTTCTCAGGAGGAAGCACCAATACTTTTTCCATTATTTCTTGCGGGTCTTCCAAAGGTGGACTGGTCTGTGACGACAATGGAGATTGTATAGTTGAGGCTTTGGAAGTATTAGGTGACTCTTGAACTGTTACAGATAATTTGGAGGTAGTTTGGTTTCTTTCTATCTTTCCACCGCGCAAAATTTCCTGGGATAGCTTTTCAAACTTCTCATTCATGTAGTTTATTTTATTTTCTATATTCACATCTGGACTCTTCATAATAGACTCACGTAGTTCTTCCTGATAAATTTGATCATTTGGCTCCTTTTCGGTTTGCGCAAAAAGTTTTGGCATATCTGAATATTCAGGATCTTTTTTCGGTTTTGTAACTCTTTTTTTTGTACAAACCTTTTTATTTAAATTATCTGCGGAAGTATTAATTTGATTATTTTTATGACTTTGAGTGCCAATAATACTAGTAGAAGGCAATAACGGTGGCTGATTAGTAGAATTTGAAGAAAAATTTGGTATACCAAGTCGTTCATTAGGGGAACCAACTGGAGAATAAGCAGGAGGTCCTAATAATGCCTGTGGCGAACCAGTTATAGATTGAATACCGCTATCTGGTGTACCAGAAGAATCATTAGGACCCAACTCCCAGTCCAGTTGAGGGCGTGGTCCTACTATGGGTGCAGTAGATGTTGCATGACCAATCGCCTGTCTGCTGGAAGAATTATGATTATCTTGATATCTACATGAGTTTCTTTGTGCCTCATGATGTGTTGTTTGTCCCATTGCCAACAAGTAAGGATTTGATTGATAATGACAACTTGAATTGGGTGATTTTTGAGGTGACAAGTTTGATGAACAAGAAACATTGCTATTGTACACATTGGAAGAGGAAGATACACTGTTTGGTTGAGACTGTGGCATATAAGATGAACAGGCCTCTGTTTCCGCACCATCAGCTGCAAATTCAGTTGTTAATAGAGATGCTGACTCAGCTAAAATTTTTGCCAGATCTCTTGTATCAATGTCGTCCAACAATTGAAAAAGTTCAGTATTTCCTTGCACAGCTGAATTGTTTGTAGTGTTTTGAGGCTGGTAAGAACTAGTACTGGCAATATCAGCAGTTGAATAACTCCAGTTCTGCTGCGTTTGAGAGCAAGATGCGGAAACTGTAGATATTTCATTATAGTTGCTGGACGTGCAAGGTTGATGCTGGGAATCAGAAGTGTCCACAAATACATCAGCAGAATGTGTGTTTGAACTAGTCGGAGTTAGTTGGGGAACAACCTGAGCATTTTGGTTTTCTGAAGTAGTGTAACTTTGACGGTTGTTAGTATATTGCTGCACCTTACTGGCAGGAATAAACATTTCATTGCTGTTAAATCCTTCTTTTTCTTGTGGCAATCTGTTTGGATCAAACGATGCTTGGCCGCTCATCATCGGTGGTGTGGCTGGAAGTGTTGGCTGCTGTACAGGTGTTAATGTTGCACCGGTAAATGTTGGTTGCAATAGATGCTGCTGAGAAGGTTTAACGGTTGCTGGAAGAATGGTTCTTGGTGTTGAAATGGAACCAGATCCAGAAGCAGCCGTTGTAGCGGGAACCAGTTGAGATCCATTATTTGCCACTGAAGGCGATTGTTGCACCACAATAGTTTGCGGCTGGCTGGTGTTTTGCCGTAATAGGATTCCATAGACCGGCACTCCCTCATTGTTTTTGATAACACATGGAATAGCTTCAAAACTCATTGTGTCAGCAGCTTGCTGAACTATATTTCCAAAAGTTTCTCCGCCATTTACGGCCCAGGTTTGTGTTCATTTCGGGTATCATTTTCTATAAAAATCAAAAAATTTAAAAATGGATTCACATAAATATTACAATATTGATACATAATAATGTAATGATATTAGCTAAAAAATCCTCGAGGGTATAATTCTTGTCGAAAACACTGTTTTTTTTTAAATATGAGTTACAGAGGGTAATCTAGATAGGCAACCTAACTTAATTCCACAAAAAAAAAACAGTCATTGCCAATTATTTTAAAAATTGTGTTTTTTTTTTATTTTTCGCTTTGCACCTTTTTAGAGTACAAATAGCCAGCTCTACGGCTGACAAATAATTTTTCCTGTATTTTTCTGACCCATTTGCTAAGTTTTTTTCAGAATTCAACCTTTCTTTAATATTCCTTGAAGACCTAGTTACAAATAAAAAACAAATCATTAAAAATTTAGAGCTGGATTTGAAACAGTATCCTATCGCTTGATCTAGTAAAATAGAACTTATGCCATTCCAGGTCTAATGTTTATTTTTTTAAAAATTAAATTTAAAAAACAAAGCTCTTGGGCGAAAACAAAAATTCAAGTAATATCTGCTAAAAAAACAAGACGTAAAAATACTTTTATTTAAGTTTTTTACAAATGAACCTACGTTTTCTTAAAAAAATTTATAGAAAACCGGACATAAAGTGTAAAATAATAATGCCTATTTTTAAATTTCTTTTTGGTTTTTTACACGCCAATAAAAAATTGTCATGTCAGGAAATAACCCAACAATTAAAAGCCGCTTAACTTTTTTAAAATTTGTTTTCCTTTTATAACAATAATGTAAGAAAAAAACACACTTAGTGTGTTAAAACTGAGTAAATTCAAAAAGTTTATTAATTTTCTTGGAAAACAAGCTAAAAATAATAAAAAAAACAGTTTTCAATAAAATTTATTTTATCAAATTTTGTGTAACAACATTCGAATTCTCTTTAACTAAGTAAAATACAGTTTCATTTGAAACAACGGAAAAGAAGAGAAAGGGTCTTTTTAATTGAAAAAAAAATTCTTAAAAATATAATATTAAATTTTTTAGAACAGAATAACTTGAATCGGGTTCTACCAAATAGCTTTCAGCCAGACATTTTTATGTTTTTTTTAAATAAGTAAACCTAATGAATGTGCATGTTTATAAATATCATATATGAAACCTAACAACGTGATATATTAAAAATGCTATCTATTCAATGAGCTTAGAGAGATTAAATTAATATTACAGTTTGCGCGTGGAGCGAGCGTAAAGCGGCTTTAACTGTCGTAACGACGTATTAATTTTTTAACAAAGTGACAACTTCAGCACAGCAAAAATACCTTTATGGACGCGGTGGATTGATAAAATGTATATTAATTATTCGTATTTTATTTATAAATTCGTCAATTTTTAATATTGTTTTTTGTTTCGCTTTAAACTTTACGCTCATTGTAGAAAAGTATTAGTAGTAACATTTTTAGCAGAAAACTAGAATAGAACAGCCAATACGCTTATTAACAGTAAATGACACTAATACTCGCTTTAAAAACATTATGTATCATAAAACAAAATCACCTGGAGCATTTTTAGTAAACGTTAAACATTTTGCATAGTCGTTTCACACAGGGAATTTTTATAACATGTTTTACTAGCCCTGTTAAATCAAAATAAAGTATACCAGTACAGTAAAGTATGCGGAAACTGCCTATGACGTCAACGTTCTTTTTAGTATCAAAATTACCTGGTCGATTTTGTTTTATTGAATATTCACTATACCAGAAAACTTGCATAAGTACTAAAAATAATTGTAAGCATGACAAAATAGCTGCCCTTATTGTGTATCATTAGTATGTGATACACTTTATTTATTATAAAAAGATAATTCAATTCGCATAATGTTATAATTATATTGCGAAAATAAAAACAAATTATTTAACTATTCAAACTATTGAATCAATGTAGAATTTAGATGGTGAATGGCGTTGATCTTTATAAATTAAAGAAGTGTTTCGGCTCAAGTTCTTATCAAAACTGTTTACAATTATTAAGACTGCGTTAATTGGTTTTTGATTGAACTATACCTAGCTGATCTTCTAAAAAAATATGAGGAACTTGAGAGGACCAATTGAAATTGGGCGCAATTATGACTTTTTTAATTGGAACGCAGGATTTTTTTAAACCCCACCTATCAAAAAATGTCCAAAATCAATGAAAGTTAGCCGTTATAAAATTGAAATTACGTATAAAAATTCCCGGCACTCAGCATCTTATAATTAGTCATTATACTTCTGGGTGCGAAAACAAGAAACATATATATATATATATATATATGGGAAACTAGATGTCTAAAAATTTTTAGTATTTGTTTTTACCACATTTTACCTGTGTATAATATACATAAAATATTCAACAAACCATATAAATAAAGAAGCGAAAATTGTTTACGCACGATTCAAAAACATTTAAAAAATAGCATAGTAATAATAAAACACGTGTTGAATATGCCCACACAAAAAGATTCCCAAGCGAATGAAACAACTAAACAGCGTTTAGAAAAGAGCTTTTATCTTATGATCGAAAAAGTTAGTCAGCGCTTAACCGCAATTAATTTTTTATACTGCGGTGTTTTAATATTCAATATACATCATTTAAAACAAAACTATTTCATAAAAAAAAAATAAAAACAATATTAAAAATTAAAATTACATAGAATTAAATGCACTGATATATTAGAACAAAATATGCACTGGGTAAAAACCGAAATTTTGTTTTAATTTATAAGTTTTTAGTCTATTAGAGGTTTTTTTGCTGCTAAAAAACTTTTCAAAATTATCATTAAAAAACCATATACTCTTGAAGTCATTATAAGTTTTAAGAAGCTTTGAATGATGTTACTAAGTAAAAAAATGTGTAGGTAATCCAACAAAAATTTCAAGTACAAAGTTATAACAAAATATGTAGTTATTGATGTAAATAAGATAGAAAAAAAGTATTTTTTTAATTATACTTAAATATAAATTAATTTTTAGTTATATAACAACTCAAAATTGTATTACATTGAGTTTGTGAAGCTTTCTTAATTATTGTTTATATAAAGGACATTTTTGTGGTGCAAATCATCATATTTAACGTTTATAGTTTTATGCGCTTGACTATGTTTTGCCTCAAACAGATTACACACAAGAAAATTTATCAATCACAATTATTTTTTCATTTAAAAAAGAAGAAAAATAGTAATTTTACAAATGCATCACAAAAATAAAATAAATAGTCAATTAAAAAAAATAACTAGGTATACAGCTTTTTTAAAACTAGGATTTGAGATAAATTCAGGGATAATATTTTAACAAGAAACGGTCAATTTGTACGATATTTATATATGTTTTTAAAATAACCCTTTTCTTAGTTGAAATATATTCACATATAATTTAGCGAATACAAAATATACGGATGTGCAATTTTAGATACAAAAAAATCCTTTTAATTCAGAACTTATTGAATGTACTGTAGTAAACTGTGTTTTCCAGAGTTTTTGATACTTTTAATAATCATTTATTAAATAAATTATTGTTATAATTAAAATTCAAAATCTTATTAAAAACTTTTATAAAAATTTATTTGTTTTTACTTTGAACACACGCATTTTTTTAATGAACTATAGTCTATACAAAAATGATGCGGACTGGCGACAAAACTCGAATTTTGAAATGTTATATATCCATAACGGAGGTTAGAATATGTGCGGGACATATATGCAAGCATAGCTTAGACTCTTGGCTATCTTTTGAAAAGGTTGTTTCGTAAATTTGACAGTGAAGTTTCGAAGCTTCTATGGTTTTAGGTGGCTTTATCTTGAGTTTTTGTATTTTCCTTTATTTATAACTCCTCCACAACCTCTGGCTCTGATTAAAACGATAACAGGGAATTAGCGACCGGAGTATCTCTAATATAGCTAGGTTAGAAGCTAGTATAAAAGCGCTCGTTAAAATGCCCTTTTAATGGCACGTTAAACCAGAGCCAAATTGTCTGTTGACAGCAGCTTATTTTCGCCTGGTAATTCTCGTGTAGACCATAAGTCAATCGCTGTCGGCAGTTGGCTGACTACCTGAGTAAATAAAAACACAACAGTCATTGCTGTGTGATACAATCCAGTATAATACTGGATGGAAATAAACGCCGATCATTGAGTAGCTGGTGAAAACGCACGTCAATATTCCATTTAACTTGATGTTCGTTACTCATCAAAGAAGTGAGATCTTTTTCAGTGATTTACAACCAATTACTGATTCTGACTGATGCGAAAATAAATTTTATTTAGTCAGAAATATGACTCAGAAAAACCTCAAACATTATTTTATTTGAAAGATTCATTGGAAAATGGAAATTATCACTTTGTGTAAACCAGCTTTTACTACGTACGGCAAATTTATTTCTTTATATTTTGCCTAACAAGATCACAAGCAAGTATACACCGCACCAAAACAATTAACAGAATAAATTTTATCGTGGCTAAAAACAGAAAAAATAGGTTGCACTAAAATTGTATAAGAATCATAAAATATTTTACATACTATTAGGAAACTAATTATGTTATGCTTGGACATCCTTACATACACACACAAATACACATTTACACACACACGCACGCACGCACACGCGCGCACACACACACACACAAACGCGCGCGCACACACACACACACACACACACACACACACACACACACACACACACACAGACACACGCACGCACGCACACGCACACACAGACACACACGCACGCAGGCACGCACGCACACACACACACACACACACGCAAACACGCACACACACACACAGGTGATTGTGGGTGCACCGTGCTCATCACATCACATCTTCACCCCTACCCACATGCCGACCCACCCGCCCCCAACCACTCCCACACACGCACGCAAACACACGCGGACACACACGAGCGAGCGCGCTCGCACACAAACGCATGCGTGCGCTTGCACACACACAGAGAGAGACGAGCATCCACGCAAACGCACGCACGCGCATGCGAAAACACGCACGCGCGCATGCACATACACACACGTACACGCCCGCTCGCACACACGCAATCAAATTATATACATACAAAAAAAGAAAACAAGTAAAAATTTAGTCAAAGAGCAAAGTTTGTTTTGTTTAGCTTCGCTTGGTTTTATAAATTTTTTGTTAGTACACTGTTAAATATTGAATACATAAATACAATAAATTTGATAAAAATAATAATAAAAACAATCATTTTTTTAACAATCGCTATAAATTTTGTAAAAAAAAATTCAAAATAATTTTTTTTAAATTAATTGTTTACAAAAACAAATTAATGTCGTTATTTTAAAAAAACGTTATGTTAAATGATTTTATCATATTTTAGCGCTGCACACACGACTATTACAACTTATGTTTTTGTTAGGGCTGAAAGAGCGGTAGGGACTAATAAAACGATGATTGTCAATTTTCAGTGGCACATTGAAAAAACAGGCGGTGTCGGTACACAGAGGAACGCGGGAAATATTGGCCGTGTAGAATCGGAGTTGACGACGTGTTGCGCTGCGTGGTAAAATCGTGAAGGAATGGAGTGGAAAAGGCGCGAGAGCGAGAGGGTTTATAACTTTTTCAGAGGCTAAATCCAGTTCGCCAAAAACATTATTATCCTGCGCGCCCGACAATACAAACAGAAGTGTTGTAGATAGTGTAGACACGGGCGATGCCGTGTGTGTGTACGGGGAAGACACATTACATTACCCGCAACAAGGCAAGTTGAAATAGATAAAAAGATCTCATAAAGGACACTAGACTGCGCACACAAAAGAGGCAACAACCGCTCCGGATATTAAACTGTTTAAAAATCACGTGAAACGCGGCGATTGGCATCGTTTACGCGGTTTACACAAAGTAAACTAATCATTCGTCATTATTATCCACGCTTTCATTTCATGTGGTTAGGTCAAAAAGACAATTCTCGTTTACGGAAGTTCAAACTGATGATGCGAGACATTGTACGACTAATTTATTAACACATCAAAATAAACACTTATTTCGACCAGTGCAATGTGTATAATAGGCGAGGCAGATTTATGATAACTAAAAAATAATATTTTTTAAATCATTCTTAAAAATGTTTACATTTAAAACAGATTTTATAATACAAAACAATTCAAACTCAGATCGTTTTTTTTTATTTTAATAAATTATTTTTTTCAAATATCATCTTAGCTTACAAAATTTTACAATTTCTCTGAAATATAAACAACAGAACTTCTGATTAAATTTATTCAATAAAGATAAGGTGAATTTTCAATTTATATATACTAACCAACGTAGAAAAACAAGAACAACCCACTTGCAAAAAAAGAGTAGCATCCAGGAAATTAAACACAGTTTAAACTTCGGAGGTCGTCTGCATATCTGCAGTGTTGCTTATTTGCCTTGTTTTTTTATTTTACGGATTTTGTTTAGTCAAAACTACCGAAAAACCAATGAACTTTCTAGTTTGAATTTTTAAAAAACCTACATGTATTTTTTTTGTTTATATAAAACAAAAATAAAATCACTAACTTCTACATTCTTCTTTTTTGATATGTTTTTTCGGTAAAGGGATTATTAAATATTCACTCAAATAACAACTATAATAAAATAAGGTGAAGTTAATTATACTATTAAATTTTTAAATTTAAAAATTCGATTTTAAATAACGCAACAATTTCAAATCTGATAATCGACATAAAAATTAATTTGTTGTGCTACAAATTAAAACTGTGTTAAATTTTTAAACAAATTACCCACGAATAGAGATTATAATGTAAATATTGAATAGACGACTAACAAGGAATAATTTCGCCGACCGAATTGACGAACACATAAATTGTCGGCAAAGTCGAAGAAAGAAACAAGGCGGTGGTGTTTGTGGGTGAAAATCCCGTCAGCCCAACCTGTTCGGAGCTCCAAATATTTCATCCGTAAACTGCAAATTCACGTTTGTACTAACAATTCATCGCCAATAGACACATATCGCCAGTTTTCACCGCTCAACACATTATTTATATTATGTATACACAGACGCCAGCCAACTAACTACACACCGCACAGGAGAGGACGCGGAGTTTTAACGCGCCAGAAAAAAAATTGTAATGGCAAGTTTTGACGTTAATGCGATTTGCGTCGATTTGAGAGACCCGAATGCCTCTTATTTGAATCCAATCTGTCCCACAGGGGACTAATCGTGACCGAGAAATTACAAAGTGAGTTAAAAACGGCAGAATAATCGCAAATAACGATTTACAAATTGACAACATAGTTTTAAAAGGTGTAAAATTGATTTAAATTTATGAAATCACGTTATACAATTATGACATCTGAGCCAGATAAAAAGGAGAATTCTCAAACACAGTTATTGTTTCAGCTATAAATTTTCCTGGGAGAAATAAAAATCTTGATACAGCAATGAAAACAACAAAGGTTAAAACGTTTATTGTCCACATAAATTATACAAGAACTTTAGACCTTATATCGTCGTCATTGTCAGTTGTACACTATAAATGATTAGGATAATTACATATAAATTAGACAAAAGTGCACGGTGAAAAATAGATTATAAAAGTACATAAAATAAATTTTCGTAAAGACAATGAGTAAAATTATAAAAAGTAACTAAGAAATTTTGAAATAAACTTGATAATAAGGAACTCAATATATGAATATTGTCCGAATTTAAAATATAAGCTTTATTAAATTCGGTCCATATCATGGGTGGAGCGGGAGCGCCACGGGGCGATTTAGCCCCGCGGCGCCGCGCCACCGTAAGAGAACGTGGGTAAATAACATAAAGAGAACGTGGGTAAATTTTGAAATTCGTGTTCATCTCCTTCTTCTTCTTATTATTATTATTACTATTCTAACGCTTATTTCTTAAAATCGATATTGCTCTTTCGTTACTGATTGATCAAAAATAAACATGGGCTCATTGGAAAGAAGAAAGAATTACGCAACTTTGTTAGAAGCCACTTTTTTTATTTAGGTCCTTGTTATCGATTTATTGATCAAAATAATAAATTAAAAAATAGCAAAATAAAAACTTCTAACCGCACAATAACAGCCTTTTGGCAACAATAAGGATTATACAGAGCAGACAGCGAACAGCTCCTTATAGAAACTGCACAATAACAGCAGACGGCTTTGCTTGGTTGCTATGGTGGCGGAAACCGCACAGCGCCATCAACTTCAACCGCGCGGAAAACGGCAAATTAATTTATAAAGTTTTAATTCAAAAAAAAATTGCAATTATCGGTGGCGCGGGAAGCCCCACAGCACCGCGCCAACTATAATAAACCAACTATAATTAGTTGGCAAATTTTGTAATTCATGTTCATCTTCTTCTACTTATTTTAGTATTATTCTAACACTCATATCTTAAAATCGATATTCCTTCATCGTTCATGTGGCGATGTAACCCAGAGGCACCACACCAACTATAATCAGAGAACATGAATGAAATAAAATTTGTAATTCATGTTCATCTTCTTCTTCTGCTTATTTTAAAAAAATAATTGCAATCAGTAGAGGTTCTGGAGCGCCACACAGCAATGTAGCCCCACGACACTGCGCCAACTATAATTAAAAAAGTGGGTAAGTTTTGTAATTCATGATCATCTTCTTCTTCTCATTACTATTATTTTTATTTCAAAAATATAATTGCAATCCTTGCTGGTGCGGCGATTTAGCCCCACTCCACCGCTCCAACCAGAGAACGTACGTAATTTTTTAAATAAATTTTCATCTTCTGCTTCTTTTTATTTCAAATAATATAATTGAATTATCGGTGGCACGGGAGTGCCATACGGCAATTAAGCCCCGTGGCACCGCGCCACCATTAATTAGAGAACTTCGATAAATTTTGTAATTCATGTCCCTGTTCCCTGTTCTCCATATGATTAAAAGAGTTTTTTTTAAACGCTTTTATCTTAAAACCGATATTCCTCCGTTGTCATTGATTTATCAGAAATAAACATGAGCTCTTTCGAAAGGGTAAAAAATTGCGCAATAATTTTTTTAGAAGCCACTTTTTTCAGTGTCCACATTTAAAATTTAAATTTTTACAACATAATTTTAAAGTCGTGTTAATAATTGAGCACTATTATAGGTAAAATACTCGTAGCTGAGAACGCAAGCGTGGTTTAATTTTCACCTTTTTTGTTAAAAAACACATCATTTTACATGTTATACGCTTAAAGTCGATTTTGGTTAAGATTATTTAGTGGCAAGTTGACATTTAACCTTGACGTAAAATATTTGCTGCCGTCTACTTTAACGGCGCAGTGTAAAATGAATCATTTCAACTTATTTCCGGCCAGTGGTCCCTAACGTGCAAAAGAGAGCATGCGTACTGTAAAATTGCATAGGTACTCGGGAAATTGTGAACTCATTTCGGATTTTACAACTTTAAGTAAAGTTGGAAGCGTGCCTCTAGATGATTTCTGCTGCCATTACGCTGATTAGTCGATTTAGAAGACGAAAAACAATTCTGTGCGATTATTGGAGTATACAAAAAGGCGAGAGTCGCAGCTACGACAAATTTACCTATAGAAATATATTATTGCATAACTAAGATTCTAACTTTTTTATATTTAATTCAAAAACTCAATTTATTAACCATAAATAGAGAATGAAGAATGTCGGCAAAGTTTTTCACATTGTAATGTTCACGAAAAATACGTTTTCTATTGATAATAATTAAAACTGTTAAAACATAATATCTCGGCAACGGATTGATTATAAACATTTGTCATTGAGCGGCTAATACTATACTATATAAGGTTATTTTTTAATTTGTTTAATTAGACTAGCCTTGAAAAATGCTCTAAGAATAGAGCAGGAAAAAGGGGCTATTTATCCCCGGGCGTGTGTTTAGACAGAAAAGATGTGGACTAGTATGAAATGGACATTATTTACACCATAAGATATTTGTATTTGATTTGGCCAGCTGCCCACTGAGTAAAAATTTTTACTATATGATAATAATTTATTTATACCTTGAACTAATTAATACAGCACTTTTTAATTACATTGCATTTTTTAATCTGATGAAATGACAATTAAAAAATTAAACTCATAGCAATCTTTGACAAGCGCAAAATCGCCACTTTTTCAAATTTATAGTTGTTTCTTACACATACAAATATGAACTTATAATTGAAAAAGTGGCCATTTCGCGCTTCTCAAAGATTGCTGTGAGTATAATTTTTTCAATTGTCATTTCATCAGAATAAAAAAATGCAATGTAATGCAATGTAATTAAAAAAGTGATGCGTAATTATTTCAACGTATAAATAAATTATTATCATGCGGTAGAAATTTTTACTCAGTGGGCAGCTGGCCAAATCAAATACGAATATCTCATGGTGCAAATAATGCCCATTTCAGACTATTCCACATCTTTTCTGTCTAAACACACGCCCGGGGAGAAATCCCCCTTTTTCCCGCTCTATTCTTAGAGAATTTTTCAAGGCTAGTTCATATACTGAGTTCCTTATTATCTAGTTTATTTCAAAACTTCTCAGTTATTGTTTGTTTTCAATTTAAACGTTGTTAAATAAATAACAATATAAATTGATTATATAGCTGAAAAAACAATAAATTTTAATTTTTTTAACGTGTGTATTAAAAAATAACTTAAATATAAATTTTTATTTTATATTTAATGATTATGAGTCAAAAGATTCACAGGTAAAAATATTCCTGAGCAAAATTAAAGGCTGGTTCATACTTATAACAAAACGTCCTTTGGACAAAGTCCAAAAGATAAAAGTCCAAAGGATAAAAGTTCTTTGTACTTTGTCCAAAGGACAAAAGTCTTTTGGACTTTGTCCAAAGGACAAACACAGCGTCAAAACGTCCATTGAATTTTGTCCAAAGGACACCGTGTTCATACTTTTAGTCCCTTGGACTTTCCGTTTTGGGTTTTGTCCTTTGGACTTTGTCCAAAAGACAAATTTCAAGTAGCATTCATACCTCGTCCAAAGGCAAAAGTCCAAAGGACGTTTTGGCTTTTCTAAAATTGTCCTTTGGATTTTGCCCAAAGGACGTTTTGTCATAAGTATGAACCAGTCTTAAAATTAAAACATAATATTTCAGCATTTTTGCGCAAATATTTTACAATGTTTAGGCGGAATTTTTTTTAAATTATTTTTTCAAATTTACATACAAAAACTAAATTATAGCAGAAAATTAAAAAAAAAACGGACAAATTTCATGAAAACGAAGCAAATTTATTTCAAAAGGTTGATAATATCTTGACGGGATATAGTGACTAACTCATCCTAAATTTAAATATACTCAATTTAAATCCAAAAATATTTCAAAAAATTGTTTATTTTTGCTTTATTCAAAATTTTTTTTTTGATTATTTAAACATTTTATTTAAATATTTTAATCATACACACACACACACATTATAATCATCACACACATAATATAAACAATGAAATGCCTAATTAATCAAAATATTTAACGCGATTGTAATACCAAAAAATTATTAAGATTATTATACGTTTAGAAGGCTAATTCAATAACCACAACAAGCGATTAGTATATTGCGTGTTACGATCAACATATTTCGAACAGAAAATAAATTGATAAATAATACCCAGTGGATGGAGAAGTATAATAAAGGCAATTTCTGCCGTTCAAGGTCTTATTGGTTTTATTGGACAATGAAACATTACACACATATTTACGGTACACTAAAATAAATTTTTAGTTCTATATTATGCACAGTAAAAATTAATTAAAGAAAAAAAATATTTTTAAAAAAAGTTGAAAAATTAATTACTTAAGCTATGACGAAAAGAATAAAAATGTTTGGAAGAGCAATTGTGCAAAGTACATGAGGCGTCTTAACCATCTTCCGCGCAGAGAACAATGGCACGACGGCTGCACCACCGACTTAGGGCCAAAAAGGGCTTAAGACTACTGTTCTGCAGGTTTGCATATACACAGGGAGACACACTATTAAAGGGGGGAGTCGTCGTGTGGGCGTAAGTGGTCGCGAAGAGTGAGACGTGTGTGTGCCGGGGGAAAAGTGACAACAACCCTTGTGCCAAAAGGTCCTCCCGCCATGGCGCTTTAGGTGTGATTATGCTCCGCGTTAACGTCCACAATCCGCGGACATCCAAGAATATGGAACGCCATCAAGCGGAGCAAACACCACCCGCTCAATCGCTCTTTATTCCGATCAATGTTTTGAGTGCACCATAAAAATGAACAAAGGGATCAATCCGCCACTAATATCGCCTACCAATTACTCTCAAGAAAATGCTGCCTTGGAGATTGATTATCCGCTTTTCGTAAGTTTTCCGGACGAAACAAATTTACTTAATTAATATCAATTGCACCGGTTAATTTTGGTTAAAAAACAAACAAGGGCTATTAATTGTGTATTAAAAGATAATAGACGGGCGCATAAATAACTATTAAAAACAAAACTTTTCCTGGTGAAATATTGGAATGGGCCACAAAAACAAAAGTCTCAATCAAAAATTCCGATACTATTAAACATTATTTTTTATTTCCCTATTTAAAATTGAAATGAAATTTCGTTTTATTTTAAAAATTAGCTCATTTGTTGCTTTGGATGAACAAATTCAATTTTATTTTCGTTTTTATTTAATTTTTTAAACATTATCAAAATAAAATATGTTATTAAAGCTTTAATGTCGCACAGCAAAAAACTTTTAATACCGGGTCTTTACGGGGTCTTATAGTTGCGGCAAGGAGTTTTTTAACAAAATCAGCGCGTTAAAACAAAACTTCGTTTACACCATTGTGGTTTAATACGAGATGTTGTTTTTAACATTTGTAATAAATAAATTAGAAATTAAAAAAGTATTAGGTTTCTGTAAATTTAAAATGTTTGAAAATAAACGTTTTGATGAAATGCGAAAGGTGAAACTAAGTGATTGAAATATATAATTAATGAGTAAATTTAATCTGGACAAATTGGTTTTATTTTGAGTTTTTTACGAGGTACAAATCCTAAATTGTATTTACTATTTTTTTACCGCTTATAGCTGAAATTAACCAAATAGATAGAATGATACATAACATAAGAAAATGTCAGTTTATTTCTCAAAAACGATCGATTTTGAAGGAATACAATTACCAGACAGCAGTTAAATAGTCTGTCGCAGAAGAGAAAAATAAAGGATAAAAGAGGGTTAAAAACCGGATTAAATAAAGATGGGCTGAAAGGAGATGAGTCCGGTCAATTTAAGAAGCGATTTGCCTCGGAATTAATAATAGCACAGATCGAGGCGTTCGAAAAAACGATTGAGTCAGGCAAATAGCTGATCGGAATTACTGCCATTAAGATGTGATATATATCGTAGGGATTTGGCGGGTGGCTTATTGGCGTGGGGAGTGGGGACGGGACTGAATTAAAAGTGTTGGCTAAGATAAGGGGGACACACGGAACGGCTAAAAGGTGATAAAGCATCCTGGTATGGGTTCCGACCTGCGCTTGGTCTCTCCGATCAATAATGGAGACATTAGTCAGTTGAATAAGGGGAGACTAAAATACTTCCACTCGCCCCGGACAGGCAGAGCCTTAAGCCCCGTCGGATTCCGCCTTTCATACTTAAATACATATACCATATCGGATAATATAGAGAGCTGTAAAAAGCCGACGAAATCGCTACTATGTACCGTCGTTAGTATTACATAAAGAGCTACATTTCGTATCAAATTAAAGTTACTTTGACTCATTGGTAGCGACGATATACGCGCACACACCAGCGGAAGGCTAAGTGCTCCGGTGTTGGCCGGAGCTTTTCAAATAAGAACACACGCTAATATGAATCGATCACTCCTGGCCTCTCGCTGCCCCGTTTATACGCCTTCCAGATTTTTCAATACGGAGCTTAAAGGCCCTGAAGAATTGATATGATAAGACACGCTCCGCTGATATCTGGAATAACAGCCTGTTATGCAATTTCTTTATTGGGTTGGCTTGACTGAGATCAAATCCAATTACATAGACCTGTATGGAAACCGAATAAAAAACTTACTTTATTTAATCATACTGTCTGTGGACTATAACTTATGGGGAAAATAATTATTTTTAAAACATATAGTTTTTATTATTGTTAACAGTTTACTTTTCACATGCTTAAATAATTATTTAATCAATAAAATAAATTTGCATTTAAGCTATTATTTAGAAGCTTCTGTGATGAAGCGATAATCTTTATACTACGTATAAAATGCGCTTCATAAACAAACATTATAGAAACAGACATAGCTTGTAACATAAAATAAAAAAAAGGTTCAATTTATGCGTCATTATATTTTATGCCACCTGCGTGTATTATCAAATAAAAAATCTGATAATGCAATAAAAGATTGATTAACAGAAATTAAAAAGCGTTTTAGATTTCGACTTGCAACCCACTCTAAGTTTGTTTGAAAGCTTGTTTATACGGTCAATTCGGTGTATTTCACTTTATTAGAAATCGCATCTTATCTGAATTGATTTCTATAAAAATTGAAATAAAGAACTTATGGCACATATTCTACCTTATACATAGATGTAATATTATATTTTAAACCATTGAATAAAAATGATAATCATGATACATAGCTTGTTATATAGTTTTTGTACTATTCGTGACACAAATTAACAAAAATATACAAAAATTACGTACTGAAACAATTTTTAAAAATGTGTACTACAAACAATTTTACATGTTAACACATCTCGCAACGGGAATGACTAATTGTATTTTTATTCAGAAAAAAATTTACAAAAATGTAACTGATAATTTTTTATTATCAATTTCAATTTAATTGATATAAAACAATTTTTATGAAACAAAGCTACAAAGTTTTGGTTTGATTGTCAAATCTAAGCTATATGATTAAATATGAACACCTTAATTTTTTCCTAAAGCTAAACTATACGAAAGATGCGCAGTTCTTCACTAAATAAAAAAAGAGGTCATACATAACTTACACACCAAAAATCTTTGGTTGTATATTATTATAACTTTTGTTTCTATTGTTTTGTGAGTTAAAAGGATCTCATGTTTTCTTTTTTTAACACAACACTGCACAAACCATGCAAATTTTAGCTATAATTTGAGGCATACATGGGCTATGTGACACATACCACGTATGTGTCCCTTCCGTGAAAACTCAAAGTACAAGCGTTAATAAAAGGCGATTATCTTTCCCCTTTCATTGTCCGGCCTATGGTGTAATGGATAGCACGCCAGAGTCGACTTTAGAGGTTACGGTTTCAATTCCTATATCGGCCAATTATTTCAATAAATTTGACTCTCTAAATTTTTCAGTGCCTGGTTTTTATTTTCGCTTCTACTTTGGGTCGTTACAGTTAGTTGAACCTGAGAACAGAAAGTTTGAGATTTAAAATATGAGAAACGCTTCTTAAGAAAGTTTAAGACAGGTGGGTACCGTAACAAACAAACAAAGGATTTAAAAAACACCAAGATTAAACAAAATCTTTTAAAAAACCCAGATCTGATTACTTTTTATGTTAATTCTATCTACAAATACAAATACGAATTAGTATTATATACAAAATAAATAAATTAATAATACAATCTCTAAAATAATTAACGTGTAATTCCTTATTTTAACTAAAAACCAAATTAGAGTTGTTAAACATTAACAGATAAATAGAACAAACAGTGAAGCTAACAGTTAATATAATAAGTTAATCTGTTCCGCGACTAGAAAAGGACAAGATAATAGGAACTGGAGCTTGAACGTCTAAAGCGCATAAAGAAGAGCTGGCTATATAAAGCACAGTTGAAAAGAGTTCTTTGTGAAATAAGTGCTTGTATTTTATTGACGTTAACAATAAGAAAGTTTTATTTATATTATTAGAGCTACACATTGCGAAAAAAGCCTATAACAAGATTCGGAGAAATATAGACGTCACAACGGATTAACGTCCACACGTTTCAAAAAACCTTATGCTTAAACTGACTTAATTTTTTATTAAATTTTGCGTTGAATTGAAGCAGGAGGCGGTAATTTGCTTTTCTACAACTACGAAAATATCTTAAAAAAGGGTTTTTATTCATACTAACTCACTAATTGTGGTTATTTACAAAAAGGTAAGTATCAGAAATAAGCCACAGTGAGCCACGCATAAAAAAAAATCAATTTGAACATAAATTGATTGTGTCAGAATTTCTTTACTTTTCACAAAAAAACTAAATTGGACATAATTTATTAACGTAAATCGTAAATGTATATAAATTAATAAAAGTTTAACAAAGTATATTCAAATAAATAATTTCAATAACATCTGCTATTTTTTACACCTTTTGTAATGAAACGTAAGAGAAGCCAGAAAACTGTGTGCAAAAGAGTGTTTTGTTCAAATAACTGTTTTGAATCTTTTTTCAATCTATGCTTGTCGAACGAAAAATTTACTTTTATAATAATAAGAAAAAATGTTCATAACTGAGATTTTTACAAAACTTTCTTAATTCTTAAAATTTACATGGAATAACTTCTGTAGAAAATAAATCAAACATATTTTTACCAGCATTGTTTTTTGTCTGTGTTACTACTTCTCAGATTTCACTAGAAAAGAAATTAGAATAGTAAGTTTTTTCACAGTGAACATTAATACCGTGACAAATAATACTAGTTAAAATTTACTGCCAATGTGTCAAAATAAAAAAATATTATATTTTTTATATTATCACCTATTTTTGAAATATCACACTCTCTCAAATCGTGATGATATTTTAGAAATACAAGTTTTATTTGATAGAATATGTTTTTACCAAGAACCATTTATGTCAAAGGAAAAAGTTTGACTCTGTATTATATTTGAACAAAAAAACTAATGTTACGTTTTTATTATCACAGCAAAGCGGGTCGATTTATTTAAAACGGGAAAATATATTTTAAAAATAAACCATTACAAGAAAAATTGTTGAGGTCAATTACCAATGTTTTTCGATAATTACATTAAACTTATAATTTAAAATTTTATCTTAAATGCGTCCTTCCTATGATTTATTTCATGAATATTTTATCTTAGGTCTACTCTATAGTTTTTAAGTTTCGGTTTTCAAATTTTTGAAATAAAAGCCTGCAAATGATTTTTTTTTAGGAAAATAACTAGTACTTTTAGGGTTTAAAATGGTGTAGCAGGTGCAATCAATGCACCTGCAAATGATACTTTTATAAAAGGTCGATATTCTAATAAAGTTATGTGCATTGTCTAGTGATCAAGTGTCGTTATCATAAAATCCGATTTGGTACATCCACTTTTTCAGATCACACTGGTGTTTCTTTTTTAGATTTAATTATGAAAGAACGCTACTTAAACTACACCACTTTTATTTTAACCTACCATTTTTGGTATAGGCTGAATTAATTAAAAACCCAACCTGTTTTTATTAAGGCCAAAAAAAGAAAAAAAAAATTCTGAATATTAACATTCATTATGGATTTTTAAATCCAAGAATATATAGGATTTATTTTTCAACAATTTACAAAAAAATAAAGTTTTCAATGATCCGTCTGATTCATTTAAAAAATTATTTAAACCAAAAGTTTAAATTTAAAGTCAAACATTAAAATAATTTTAAATAATTAAACCTGTAAATTGTTTCGTTAAATTTTATTTTTTCATAAACGATTATTTAAATTCTTCTAAACTAAACCAAATATTTTATGATTATAAAAAGATCATTTCATAATTATACAGCTCAACTTCCAAAAGCAACACGGTGTAAAAAGACACGAAAAAAATGATTCAAATTATTTAAAAAAAAACGATTACAATGCCCAACATAAATTGACTTTTCAACAGCTTTAGAAAGTTTTTAAATCTTGTTTGTATTAACGTAACCAAATTTAACAGTATTTTTTTTATTTTCACTAGTGCAAAAGTTAACATTAGTCACGATAATAATCTTTTAAACAATATTTTATGTTACATTAAGTATTATGAAAAAATATGTTCGAACATGGATATTAAAAAGATTGGATTAATAGATACAACAGCGTTCTTTAATAAATCATTTTAAAAGTTTTTCTATTGATATGTGAAATATGCAAAATAGATGATTAAAATAGATAGCTCGTGACAGGTAAAACAGACTGTTATTTGCATAATTATCAATATGACAGCAATAAATGAATAATTAAATGAAATTTATGCTGCTCTTTGTAACTTTACCGAAAGAACACCAACCAAAGGCCGCATGTTTATGTGGGAAGCAGCATATCCATGAAAAGCCATGTTAATAATGGCAATGAACGTGATAAAAGAATAGAATGATAAAGTAAAGGAAGGAGCAAATCGATTTCCAAGCTCTATGGCCCTAATACACAGCTTGACATTCTAGTAAATTACCGCGATGCGTCTAATCAATGTATATGCGCCGCTTTTTCAGCCCAGTTCTGACGCGAATTGAATTACTTATATAGGGAGCGCGACGGCTTATGCTCTTCGGGGATAATAGGCCACCAAACACGCGCCCAATCCCTTCTTCGCATTCTTGCATATGCATATACGTCACCGCTACTTTTCCATTTCCGATCAAGATTTGTTAGCCCACGAAAGGAAAGCACTTCAAAACGTTGCGAAACGCATACACACTTTTCGGTGCTATAATTCAGTGAATGACTCGGAAAAATAAAACATTAATAGGCACCTTGCACTGGAACTCGGTTTATACATGAAGTATGCAATATACATAAGTGTCACCATAATGTATAATTACCGTATCTCCTACTTATCTTTCGTGGTATGCAGATCAACCGATCGGAATTTCGCGCGCTTTCGATCGCCTCATCTGCATACTACGAAAGATAAGTAGGAGAGATGGTAATTCTGGGCGTTTCGATCGCCTCATCTGCATACTACGAAAGCTAAGTAGGAGATACGGTAATTATCCATTATGGTGACGCTTATGTATATTGCATACTTCATGTATAAACAGAGTTTCAGTGCAAGGTGCCTATACTGTCGTATTTATTATAATACATATTTATTATAATTTTTAGATATTTCCAATTAAACAAAAAACGTGACTATTGGTGCCTTTTCCAAATTTTAATATTTAAAAAAAGAAATTAAAAAACTGTAAATAATAATAAAAATAATAAAAATAATAATAATAATAATAATAATAATTATACTAATATTACTAATACTAATAATAATAATAATAATAATAATAATAATAATAATAATAATAATAATAATAATAATAATAATAATAATAATAATAATAATAATAGTAATAATAATAATAATAATAATAATAATAATAATAATAATAATAATAATAATAATAATAATAATAATAATAATAATAATAATAATAATAATAATAATAATAATAATAATAATAATAATAATAATAATAATAATAATAATAATAATAATAATAATAATAATAATAATAATAATAATAATAATAATAATAATAATAATAATAATAATAATAATAATAATATGATAATAATATAATAATAATAATAATAATAATAATAATAATAATAATAATAATAATAATAATAATAATAATAATAATAATAATAATAATAATAATAATAATAATAATAATAATAATAATAATAATAATAATAATAATAATAATAATAATAATAATAATAATAATAATAATAATAATAATAATAATAATAATAATAATAATAATAATAATAATAATAATAATAGTAATAATAGTAATAATAATAATAATAATAATAATAATATTAACAATAATAATAATTATAAAGAAAAATTACAAAGGAATTTTTTTTATTATTTTGTAAATGTTGAAATTTTAAAACAGTTTTTTTGCAAATAACCATTCGTTTTTATATTTCGCTTTTTAATGGATGTTTATGGAGTAAACTTTTTTCAAAAGAATTGCAGAAAATTCAAAATTTTGTAAAATTCTTTTAAAATTCACATTTACATCCTCGTTTTTTAAAACGAAATTAATAAAAAGTTGGTACTAAAAGAATAACGCTTTGTATTCAGTTTTTACACAAAAAAATTATCTACAAATAATAATTATTTTCCAATTAACCATAGAAACTGACAAACTTCATTTGAATAAACAAAGGACGTAATAATCATACAAATATCCTTTTTAGTGTTTTTTTTACTTTTTGTTAATTTTATTCTCTGAAATGTTTTTCAAAGCCAACCATAAAACCATTTTTTTATTTAATTAAAAAAATTGGTTTGAAAGTCTTCATTTATGTCAGTGACTTTTCGTTCAAGGTTAAAAATATTAGGCTTACCGTTTTAAATTATTTCAAAAAAATTAAAGCGTTCGATATACACTAAAACAATGCTAATGTAATAAACAGAATAACAAATTTGAAAAAATTAACATTTAAATAATAAAGCATAAAATCAATTTGCTTTTTAGAAAATAGGCATTAATATGTAGTTCGATGGTTAAATATACATGCAGTTAAAATATTTGCTTTTGTTAAAAACGAGTTTTTTTATACTGCTAAAAAGTTCAACATATAAAAATGTTAAAACCAATTTTGCTCAATAAATATAAATGGGGCATAAATAAAAGTTTAAAATAAACATTAGGATGTTAATTTAAAAAAAAACTATTATTGAGCACTTAAGCTTGACATCATGTAGAAATATAATTAACATAACATATTAAGTTAGCTTGTAATATATTATTTTTTTTACTTTTTCTGGAAATTTAACTTTTTCCTTGTCAGTTTTTGCTTTTATAAACCTTCTAAAAATTGATTTTAACATTACTTAAGATATTTATAATTTTTATTCAATTCCAAACTTTTTGTTCATATTCTGGCTTAGGTCAATTGCTTTTGTGAATTTAACAAGAATATATTACTCAACCTTAAAAAAAATTTTTAATGACAAAATAGCGTATTATGTTTTTGAGTTAAATTAATGAAAACAATAAAAAACTATATTGATTTACTTAGATTATTATTTTTTATTTAATAAGCAAAGTAGAAGGATAAACAACATTGTTTTAACAAATTTTAACAAAGTTATAACATATTGCTCGAAGAAAAACAAAAAATAACACAAACAGACGGTTTATTCCATTTGGAATATAATAGCGGAAAAATCGAAAAAAATAGAGATGAATTAACCTAAGAAAAACAATAATGGAAGGCGGTTTGACGTCGCGGAAATATTTATACGCTCTCCCATTACTAAATCGCAAATGACAGCATAAAGGAACCGGAATAAATAGTCTTCTCCAGCTTATAAGTTTAAGTGCTTTTTTATATTATTTCCAGCTACTGCAAAAAGACCTATAAAGTCTTGAAGGACTTAAATACTTCGATAACTAAAATAAAAACTGTTTGATTAGTGGCAAAATATTAATTAGTGCTTTTTTATAAAAAACGATTATTGTGATGTGAATAAAAAATGAAAACATTTTTCTGCGTTTCATAATGTAAAATAATTTCTTGTTTTGTTTTGCTAAAAATAAAATCAACTAAAAGATGACCTCTAAAACATCGACAATCGTTTGTAAATACTTAGCTATGTGTAATTTCAACAAAAATTCCACAGACTGAATTGTATTTTTAAAAAAAACAACATAAATTTGAAAAGACGCAATTTCATAAATGTTGATTATAAAAAACCAACGCCATATAATCTATTTCGAAATAACTTTCTTAAACGACAAAAACCAATTTATTTTGTCCTAAATTTTCTGGGAATCAAAATTGAAAGTTTGATTATGCGTTATCTAAAAGCGGGATTTTAGGAAACGTATGAAGCAAGAAATTTTCTTCATTTTTTATTTGGTTTTTTGTACTGTTTTTCTTATTTAAAACGCTTTCAATATTAGCTTTACTGTGTTATTTATCGAAGAACTGTATAACTAAAGTATGTAAAAGCGGGGATTAAAACTCATCGTATAGTTATAAATTATAAAAAAAAACTATAAACAATTTATTGGGATATTTAAACAAAAAAATTATTCCCGAAGAGTTGGTAAAAAAATTTGTACATACAAGAGCCATAGAATACTAACGTTAGATAACAATCATTGGGTGTATGTTTTATTTATTAAATTTAACAGTTCCCACTAGATTTTCTAAATATTTAAAAACGATAAAGAAAAACCCGCACAATTCATTCTGTTAATAACTGTATTTTTCCAAAATTTAAAATTATTCGTTTCGAAAAAGTTAAAAAATTTTTTATGCTGTTTTTAGTTAGAGTATAAAAAATTTATGTTTCTTTGCATTTTATAACATAATAGAAACTTTAATTTTATATATGTACCAAACTGCGTTCACCAAAAAAATAGATTGTTTATTTTTAAAAAAGTTTAGCGCGACTTTCAAGTGCGTAGCTTGCATGATTAATTAGCTACACACGTATACAACTTTTCTTTATGATCCATATGTTGGTGATATATTTTAACTGAGATATTGTTCACTGCGTGCAATTATGCAGCCTTGCTTTTTTGTAAGTTAGAAATGATATTTCTTAAAACTTTCTAAATAAAAATTGCATAACAGCAATATCTTTTTGCTCAAAAGTGTAAAAAACACGAGAAAAGTTTGCTTATAAAAATTTTTATATCTCGGTACGAACGGCATCTGAAACGTGCCAAAATCGGCTTCGAAGCAAGTACAGCACATATAGGAGACAGGTGGTAAACTTTCTTCTATGTTTAAAAATGGACATATTGCAAGACAAATAGAAGGCAGTTAATTCTGCCTCGAAGGTAGGCAGGAAGTAAGTCGAAGGCAAATAGTTTTAGAATGGGGATACGTAGAAACCAAGTGGAAAAACAGGAAGGAAGCAGAAAAATTTGTAATTCATGAATTCCATATAAAAAATAATTCGTATTCAGCATCGTGTAAATTGGATGGAAAAGGCAAGAGCATGGTTTGGTTAGATGTTAAGTTTTTTATAGGGTTTTCCAATCAAAGAATTAAGGGGATTCAACAGTTGTAAATGCACTTTTCAGACCTTAATTTAACTTCCCTAAGATTTAAAAATGGTGGCAGGAAAAACTGCGTTCTGATATAAGATATTCTTGCCGGGATATAATTTTCGTAATTTAAACAAATAGGCACGACTAATATAGTATAAGTAATTATAAAAAAAAATATAAACTTAATAAATTATAGTTTTAAAAATATTTACTCTTACAATAAGAACATTTGATATTTATTTTACTTCAAATTAGTATTAATAATAAAATTGCGAAAACGACTAATTATTAATCAATTATTTTAAAATAAGAAATTTGGTAAATGTGGTTTCATCTGAAAACGTGCTTATAAAGTGGAACTCATTGGAGAAAGCAAAAATTCAGCGGCAACGTGAAGTTTTAAAAGATAAGCTGTCAGAAAGGCGGAATTGAGCTTTAGAAATCGTATATTTACATGCTTGAGAGATACCTAATAACATCAACACAAGAGCAACAAACAGACAGCTAAGGATAGGGCGGCGGAAAAATGAATTGGCATAGTCCGCCTTTCTCGCATAACACCAAGCCGCAAGTAGCAAAAGCTCACTTAGCCGGTTAGAACACTGAAGCCCTTCGTCAGTATTTTACAACCCCGTCGCGACCACTTTGCCAGCTGGCTTTTCTTGTCAGACTTTGCTAATTCTGTAGTCCTCGTTCGCATTTTAAACTGAATTTCCCCCGAAATCGACTGCCAAGGCACACGACCGGGATAAAACTAAAAAAAGAATACAAACGACTTAACGGTCCGCTTGATATGGGTTATTTTTCGTGGAGAAAAAAGTGTTTATTATGGATAAAGAGTCTATTACCACAATAAAGATTCCCCTGGTGCTAACTGGCTCAGAGATTACTCTCAGTTCTGTCGGTGTGGGTGAGCGAATAAGCGCGCCGAAAACAAACATCCAGTTCCAATCCAACAACTTATTCAGCTTTTTCTCAAAGGCTGCGGAGGTTTTGCACCTCAACGGTCTTAAATACTTTTGATAAATTGTAACAAACAACGGCCCAATGTTATTACTAGTAAAATAATCTTAAAGGTGGAAAGATTTAACATAAGGCCGACCTGCTGTTCAGTGCCAAGTGAATTTTGATATAAATCCTTTTATTGCCATATCAAGGCAATTACGGTTGGCGCATGAGAAAATTATAAGTTATTGAACAGTAAATATTTATTAACTTTTTATAAACAATAGTGTATAAATTAAAAAAATATGCATGTTTTTGCATAATTGTTTGTAATTTATTATTTTTACTCTTCAGACAATTAATTAAGTGTCTCTAAAACAGAGATGCGATTTTGAACGAACAACTATTTAAATTCCCAATTAGTTTTTTTTGCTCTGATTTTGAAAATTCTCGCGAAACAAAATAAATTTTAATCAAGCTGCTGGTATTGATAAGTACGCAGTATTTGTGTTTATTTTTCAACAAGATTAATAGCCCACGTTCCCATGTATTTATAGTTTATCCTCTATCAAAAATACATGTTATAAATCTATGGTGATTTTTTTAATATCTTTTCAAAATAATTCAGATTTATTGCTTAATAGGTTTTGTATAAGAATATCAAAAAAGTTTGTTATTTTTCCTCGGGGTTGCTTTGGTCCACTTTCAGCTGTGTAGTTTTTGGGCTGACACACAACGACCGGTTGTTGGTAACAAATTTCTTAAATCGCTCTCAATCCTAACTGAGTCGAGTAATGCTTCTATCAGGCGACTAGATCGCGGGTTTTTCTCGACAATTACACCTCAGTAAGAAGCTATCCGCCAATTACGTTTTCCAATCACATTTTGGTCCGTTTTATTTAAAGTGCTTCTTTATTTTTGCTTTTAAGAAAAAACAAGCGATAATCTACGAATCCTGATTTAAAAGATAATGCCAATAAATAGAGCACATTTGTTACAATCAGGATTATGTTTGGATCATAAGTATAAGTATGAATCAATTTCGACAGTTGCATTAAGTTTTTTTTGGATGCATCACAATGTAAAAATACATAGAGCGTAAACACAAAATGAACCAAATAGCTGAATAGACACTACTTTTAGAAATAAATTTTGTATTATAAAGTTTAGGATTTTTGGTGACATTAAAGCAATATTTGTTAAAAATTCTGCAGTAAAAACAAAAAAGTTAAACTGCCAAATTAATTTACAGAGCTTTAAAATTTTAAAGAAAAATGTATTAAAGAAAAAGTAAAATTCGATGCTGTCAGTTAGACATTGTTTGCCACTGACAGAAAGTATAATGTTTTTGAGCTATTTTTTTGGATAAAACAATAAATAGTTCTTCTTGAAGACCGTGTGAAAAAGATCATTACATTTAACGTTTTTCCTACTAACTTACTTTGTCAACAGTGCCAAAAGACAAAATTCAAACGTCCAATATCAGAGAATATGTCGAAAAATGTCCAAATTAAAAAAAAATTCAGTGAAATTTTTTTTTGTTTTTTTTTGTTCGTTGACCTAAAATAAAAATAATAGAAGTTTTTTTATTAAAATTTTGGACAGTATAGACTACAGTAATAATGTGAACTAAGCATTTTTATGAACGACACGTTTCGACATAAGTGGCGGTACAGTTGCGGCAGAATTTAACGGAATTTTCTGCGAATTTAACGATGCAATAATCAGAAGCGAATAAAACAGTGGCCATTGATACAGCTACAATTGGTCTAATTTTCCCTAGAAACCTTAAAAAACTTTTTTGTTACAAGTTTATAAAACACAAAAATATTTGTTTTAATTGGAATCAGATTACGAAATTTGTGTACAACACCAAAGAAAAGTGGCTTGTTGTTAAATGGGAATAAAACAACTTCTCAGAAATTCAACGTCAGTTCCCCCTTTGACACCTGTTACTAAGCTAAAGAAGCTTATTTTACGCGGCAATTTTAAATGTTAGTTAATCTTATACACACCAACAACAATACAAAATGAAATAAAAAAAATCGAATAAATTTTATGTGTAAAAAAATTTACAGTTTTTTTAAAAGCTTTTATTTTTTGGGTGTAATACATTGTAAAAACTTCAGAATCTGTGTATTTTAGTCAAATTATGTTAATAAAAGTAGATTTTGACAAAAAAGCGAAACAAATTGCTTTTTTTGATCAAAAAACAACAGGGTAATACAAGACTTGAACGTTTGATTTCCAGCCTAAGTAGTTCACCGACTGACTTGCTGTGGTGTGTGTACCATCCATCTGTTTAATTATTACTTTACCGCTCGCATTTTTAAGGCGTTGTATTTAGAAAAAAACAACGGAAATTTTTTAACCTTCCCACAGGGGCCTGTTTCATAAAAACCTTTGTAAATTCTCATTTTACAAATCTCCGCCTATTTTTTGTAAAATACGCGATAAAGGTTTTTCGACTCGCAATCCAGAGGGAGCATCTGCGCGCACTACTCTGCGCTGATTGGTCGCAGCCACGTCATTTCATCTCTGCTGATCGATCAATATTCCCCGTGTCGTATATCCTCTATCATGTAATTTACAAAAAATAGGCGGAGTTTTGTAAAATGAAAATTTACAAACGTCTTTATGAAATAGGCCCAGATGAAAGTGGGGAGCTTTTTAATCGGGTCGATAGAGCCGAGGGGCTTGGGGCATGCGAAAAATAGAGAACTTCAAGCCGTAAGTGGGGAACTTGGAGCCGAAGGTATTGCTAAAACGTTTACCGAAGCCTAAATCTAAGTCCAAACAAATTTTTTCTTGAGGGCTCTAAGTTCCCATTCTTTGTGGCTTCAAGTTTTCATAATTTCCGATAGATCCAAGTTCCCTACTTGTGGCTTTAACAACCCATACGTAATCTGGCACTCAGTTAAAATCTAAGCCATAAATCTATTACTCTTTTGAACTCACCAGAACTTGCTGACTTTTAGTTTATATAACTGGCGTTTTTCAAGACGCTCAATTTTTAAAACATCAAAACAGCGGGAGATTTTACAATATCTATTAATAATCAATAATCAATAGAGCTTTATCTGAATAACTGATTTTGAAAATATAATTAAAACTTGTTCTACTACATTGTTGACAAAGTTCCAACAAGTTATCAATCGCAAAAATCAAGTAGTCGTTGAGTAATAAAGCATATAAAAAACCAATAATCCATATCGATTTATTTGAATAACTAATTATGACAATCAAAACTTAATCGACAAAACTGCTGCTAATTTATCGATTAAAAGCCATAAATAAAATGTAAATTCGGGTTTTGGAGCGATTTGAAGGGTCACAATTTAAAGATTTTGAAGCAAATTCCACAGTAATATTTGTTAATTAATATAATACAAAGTGATTTCATTTTTAATTTATTTTACTCCAAATTTTAGAATTTAAAACACTATTTATAATTATTTTTATTCTTTTTTATTTTGTTCCCTAGATTTCACTGACCAAAACCAAAAACTAACTTATTACAACCAACTTGTAATTGAACCTTATCTTAACTTACCACTAGAACTAAAGGTAAACCCAACGTGGCTGCAACAGTTGTTCACTGGATTAAAAAATGCACCCATTAAGTAAACATTTAAATCACGAGAATCTGACGTCACTTTATTAGCCAATTAGATTCGCTTTAATACGGAGTATTTGTTTAATAAAGTGACGTCAGGTTCTCGTAATTTAAGTGGTTACTTAATAGGGAACATTTTTTAATCCAACGAACAACTGTTGCAGCCACGTTGAGTTTACCTTTAGGCATTTTATAATAGTAAAGTTACAGTATTATTAATACTTATTCTTTTTTACGTAAAGAATCTCAATTTTGCGGTGATCTCTTAGTATCTATTTATTATCTAATATTTAAGTTTTTTGTAATATCATAAATTAGCTGTCAAATAAAATATTTTTTGGAATTAAAATTTAAATGAAATTTAAAACTAATTTTTTTTCTAATATTTTTGACTTAATGCCAATTTCATTTTATATTTTTTTAAAACTTCTTTTGCATAGTTTATTTTGTTTTCCAAATTACACTTGACACAAGCAACCAACCAAGCGATTATTTAATGTTTTTTTGCATTTAGAAAACAGGTTTTGGAAAAAATAAAAAATAATATCAAATTCCAGACAAGAAGTTTACTTGGATTTTTGATATCCTTTGAAATTAGAAGTTAATTATTAATTTTACACTTTTAAAAATTAATTCAATTAATGCAGTGTAATTATTATTAAAATGAAACAACTGCTTGTTATAATAACATTAATGATTTGGTCTTTTAAAATTAAAGGATCCCCGCTTCAAATTGTAGGGTGAGTTTTGATATTAAATTAATTACTGTGTATTTGCTTAATTTTTTACTTGGTATGCCATTAATTAATTTATTGTTTTTCATTTATCAAGATTAACTTAATACAAGTAGCCCGTTCGTGGTCGCCATGCGGGTGCTTAATATTTTTTCATATTTCTGGGGGCTTGCTTGTCATCTTTTAAAAATGTAGTGAAGTTTAGCTCCAATAATGATTTTACAATTGTGTGTATGAAATTTTTACGTTTGACAATTCCATATTTAATTTAAAATTTGACATTAAGCTCAAGATTTTAACGTTAAAACCAGCAACACAGTTTTTTAATATATTCATGGCCAAAACTTTACTATGTCAGAGACATCTAAACCGTTTATGAGCATTTTAAATAATTAAAAGAGAAAACTTTTTATCTGTCATGCAGGTTTTTTTGTGGTACGGGGTCTTTAAAGCCGTAAGTAGAAAACTTCAAGCCATAGGAATTTTTTAGAAATTTGGAGCCGCGAATAATGGAAAGGGAACTTAGAGCCCTTAAGAAAAAATGGTTTGGGCTTAGATTTAGGCTTCGCTTAGGCTTAGCTATATGTTTTAGTAATTTTTGCTTTTGATTTCAAGCTCCCAACGTACGGCTTCAAAGTTCCCACTATCGGCTCGAAGTTCCAGCTCCAAATTCGCTAGGCTATCGACCTTAAATATTTTTTGTCATGTTATATTTTACACTATATATTTTTTTGTGGTTTAGGATCGTTGGATATTTTATTTTTATTTATTTATATTTATTTCGCTAAAAAGCAGGAAACATAAATAAGTTAGTTAGTACCGCATTGGAGCCGTAGGAATTTGGAGCCGAGTAATTTTAGAGCCAATTTCAACAGCCTAGTCGAAGCTAACGCGTGTATCCTAAGCAAGCCTAAGCACACACGTTAAAATCAAGCTAAAAACAAACTAAAAGAATAAATTTCATCCTGAAACCGGTCAAAAATTGTGAAGGTTCAAGTTCCTTCAGCATTATTGCCCCCGTGCCTTTTTTGTTACTTTGATGGCAACAAAAAAAAAACTTTAAAGTCGAACACAAAATAATTCAAAGCCTTGGAAAGTCATAATTTGTATAAATGTTTGTTTGAGACATGGTGTGATGTGAAGGCAAAATAATATTGTGAAAATCTTTGTGCCGACATTCGATTATTAACAGATAATATTTAACAGATCTGTTAATGATGAAAGCGCTACATAAATATTTTCTGCATTTATTATTTTGACTTCACACGTCTCAAACAAGCATTCATTAAAACCTGAGTTTTAAGTAAAATCAGGAGAATATGGGCTTTTGATTTAGTGAAAAAAATTGTTTGCTTGTTTCAGTAATGCTTCCATAATTTGTGTACCCACTCTTAAAACGTTACGGGGTCGTTAGAGCTTAAAGAAATTAGATCCTAGCAATTTTTGAGCTGTTTAAAGTTGTTTTTTTTATTTTAGAGCTTGATTTTAAGGTTTTACTTAGGCTTACTTAAGAAACCCGTGAGTTTCAACTATGTGATGATTTCACTAGGATGTCGTAATTAGCTTTGAAATTGCGCGGCTTCAAGTTCCTTAGGATGCAACGACCCTAAATACTTAAAACTCTGATTAACGTGTTTTTTGTGAAAAAAATTTAGTTATTAGGTAAGGTCACTAAAAGGGCTTCAAATGCAGCAAAATTTAAATTTGCAAATTTTCAAAAGCTTGTAAAAAGCTTAAAAATGGTTTTTTTTTGCAAAAAGTTGTGTATCAAGGACAGGTATTTAGTCTAGTATTTATTTATTTTTGGCAGTTCTAATTTTTTTTTCAGAAGTAAAACAGTGCATTTGTTTGGATCCTTTAAAAAATTTTAGGAAGTTTCTTCCAAAAGCAAATTCAAGCTTTTAGGAAAGCCACAAAAATACATCTAATTCAAATACTGTGTTCATTATTTTTATTCTGTGTAAAAAGTACCAAGTTTTTTAAAAGTAATCGAGACTTGAAACAAAAATTAATCTTTAATATCACCAAAACAGCAACACCCCGAGCTCCACAGCTCCGAATCTCCGCCCAATATTTATACTAATTTTATGACTAATTATCAGTGATAACATGGATTATTTTGTCAACAATTTTTTGTAAACTAAATTTTTTTTAAAAACTTATTTTAAACGATAAAATAGTCTTAAAAATTCAGATAAAGTAACTTTAAATATATTTCAACCTCAAATTAGCTTGAAATCGCTCGTTTAAGGGGCGGAGCTCCGGAG
This sequence comes from Microlaimidae sp. YZB2_3, assembly GCA_030248175.1. Classification (NCBI taxonomy): domain Eukaryota; kingdom Metazoa; phylum Nematoda; class Chromadorea; order Desmodorida; family Microlaimidae; species Microlaimidae sp. YZB2_3. The sequence goes on from JASAMX010005718.1 coordinate 73,465, forward strand.
CTCCGGAACTCCTTCCGCTTTAAATGGCGAGAGCTTCGGAGCATGATACTGGCTGGAGGGTAGGAACATCACTCGTCAGTGCACAAAGTTTTCGTACAAACTAGTTGCACAAATTTGTCCAGCGACAGTTTTTTGTTCAGACATTTGATTCACGCAACAATATGTTATATTTGTTTATGTAAACATTCATTACATCACTAAAAAAAGATCTGGAATAGATCAAAAACAGCTAAAACTGTACCAATTTAAACTGAAAACATTTGTTTTAGTATTCGAGTTGTAAAGGGCGCTGAAGCTTTGGCAACAGGTGCCCCATCTACTGGATCTGATTCATTCATTATCAGTCGCGTTTATGTTACAAACGGAGGTAATAACTAAAACACTAATACAGTGATACACTATTTTAAAATGTTATCGTTTTGGCACTAAAGTTTTAAATTTTTTTTCACACAACGCTAACTGCGCAGCTAGGTATTAAACATAAAATTTTTTAACAGTTTTTAACTTCCATTATTGTATCAAGAAAAATTGTGACTTTGTTAGGCTTTAATTTTTACGTGTTGGATGTGAGCCGCCAAATCTGCCGCTAAACCGCCGCCATTTAAAAACTATAACTCAGTTATATGTAATTAAACAATGTTAATCTTATATTTATATCTTTAAACAATTTTTTATAGTACAAAAAACTGCTAATTTTTTTTATTCTACAAAAAATTGAAAACAAAACCGAGTTGTTTTTCTTCACGGAGATCTCCTTTTTAGAAAGTAGCTGAGCAGACTATAGCCTATTGCGTCGTGGGGCATTTTGGTCCACCAGCATAGCTATCACTTTAAAAGTAGTTACCAATTTTCAGCGCGCGCCGCGCCAACATTTCAGCGCGCAATATAGGCTAACTCGGTTTACTCGACTTTTTTTTAAGGTTAAGCCTATACGTTCCTAAGGCTAAGCGAAGCCTTAAAAACAACCTAAACTTTAACAAATGGCTGTGCAAAGAAAGTTTAGGTTGTTTTTTAGGCTTTGCTTAGGCTTAGTAACGCGTAAACTTAACCTTAAAAAAAGTCGAGTAAAAAAGTCCAGTAAAATCGAGTTTATATTTATAACACATTTTGTAAATTTTAAAGTTAGGAAAATAAACTATGAATAAAACAGTCTTATTATAAACTTTTTTACTGTAACGCCTTAGTTTCTAAACGGCGGCAGTTTGGCGGCAGACTTGGCGCCGCACATCCAAAACGTGCAAGTTTTAGAACATCAATAAACAAGCTTCGTTGAAGCATAATAAAGTTTAAAAAAAGTAATTGAAATCTATTACAAAAATAACATTTTTCGAAACAAAATTGAAAAATACTTTAACAACAAAGCAGGAAAAAAGACGATTTTACTTCAGCTTTTCTTTAGGTAAAAAAGATATGAATATAATTATGCTTGTTCGTTTATGTGTATATTATGTTATCAGGCTTGGTGGTCTTACAAAAATATATAATACTATATAATATATTAAGGAAAAAAATGTCACTCAGTCTCAGAAGCGAAACGATTTGGTGCCATGTTTTGAGCACTGCCATTAATTGTTGTGCGCATAAAATGGCAAAACAACTGCTCTTATTGAGGCATGTGTCGTGTAAATGGGCACTGCTCAAAATGTAGCAGTGTTTTTGCGCATATACTTGCATGCTAACTCGAACGCACTGCATTTTGAAGAACACTGCACTTTTTTAGCAATTTTATGCGCATATATGCGCATATACTGCTCATAAAATGGCTCAACCACGGGAACAAAAATAATAAACCCACTAAAAAACCAGTACTTAGTTTGCACACTGTACACAAAATACAAACTTTTAGTATAGACATACAAAAATAAAATCCAATGCAATACATAGATTTTTTGTGTATTGTATTGGATTTTATTTTCGTATGTCAAAAGTTTGTATATTGTGTATAGTGTAAAAACTAAGTAGTGGTTTTTAATGGGTTCATTTTTTTGTTTCCCGCGGTTGTGCCATTTTATGTGCAGTATATGCGCATAAAATTGCTAAAAAAGTGCAGTGTGCTTCAAAATGCAGTGCGTTCGAGTTAGCATGCTAGGATATGCGCAAAAACACTGCTAAATTTTGAGCAGTGCCCATTTACAAGCCACATGCCTCAATAAGAGCAGTTGTTTTGCCATTTTATGCGCACAACAATTAATGGCAGTGCTTAAAAAATAGCACCAAATCGTTTCGCTTCTGAGACTGAGTGACATATTTATCCTTAATATAATATATAGTATTATATATTTTTGGTCTTACTGATGAGTGCAACACCGAGGGCGTTTAAGACTTGTGCACGAAACACCAATTGGAATCTTCTAGGGTCAAGGAACTTTACGTTGATTAATTTTAATCTGTATTGCATCCTTGGTTTCAAGGGATTCCAATGTCCAGCATTGTGGACTTTTTTGTTCGCTTAAAGGCTGGTTCATACTTACAACAAAACTTCCTTTGGACAAAGTTCAAAAACCCATTTTAGAAAAGCCAAAAAGGACCATTTTAGAAAAGCCAAAACATCCTTTGGACAAGCTAAAACGTCTGGACTTTTTCCTTTGGACGCAATATGAATGCTACTTGAAATTTGTCTTTTGGATCTTAGCCCGTATTTACCAGGAGCCCTATCCGTTTAGATCCAATATAAAATTGCTTTAAAGTGGCATTTTAACCTTTGGCTAAAGTATCTAAATTTTAAAATTAAAAGGCATGTATTTGCTTAAATAAGGTTATAACGTATGTAATAATAAATAATAAAAAAACAAACACATATTAAGTTTAGTGTACGTACGTGTTCGATCTTTAAAATATCAAAAAATTGCTTAAATTTAGAATTTTTATTGTGTAATTGCTTTTATTATTTAATTTTTTATTTTTGTAATATCAAATATGATTTTATTTTTATTATTTTAATGTGACAAAAATGGTCAATTGGAGCACGCGCAATTTGCATGAATCTTTATTATTGATTTTTAAAGCGCATAGTGGTTCTTAAAGTGACACTATAGACTAGTTTGGAATAAGCGTCTTTTAGTGTACGAGAGAGGGTACAAAAAGAAAAAAATAAAATTGGAAAAAATCTCAGCTTTCTTAGTTTCTTAAGTTTAAACCTATACTTCATAAAAATTGCTACACAATGATATGTTTCACTACGTTGAAGTGCTGTAATATATCAGTTTGTGCTAAATAAATTTTTGTTTTTTTTAATTAAACGTCGCAATAGTTTGAAATCACCACTAAAATAGAATTTTCCTGAACAGTGATTTTGAATTAGTAAAAATAAAGATAAAATTTGTGCTTTTAAACTAATTTTAAACCTACATAGGTTTTTTTAATGTTTTGCTTGTAAAACTATTCAAAATTTAAAAAAGTCCATTCCAAACTTTACGCACTTTCCATTTCCAATTAAGCATTTTTCTGTAATTTAAACATACAAAAACTGGAAACCAAGCGCGCCAGCAGCGCCATACCTACAAAGCGGCAAAAAAACTAAAAATCCCCAAAAACTGCCTTTGGTTTTGCAATATTTAAAAAGTATTTAAGAAATTTTGAAAAGAAGGGGTCGAGATTTTGAACCAATAAATATTTGAAATATTTTAAACTGTAAAATGTACTAGTCGCTCGCTGTTTCTCAATTTTCCCTCTACATATGATTGGCGCTAGTAGTTATTGTACCCTCTTCCTAACACTAAAAAACTCTTTTTTCGAACTAGTCTATAGAAAGAAAGCTGCCTAAGTTTTAAGATGACTTAAAAAGCAATTTAAGTTATTTTTAGTGCTTGAATATACTGCAAAAAACTTTATTTAGTTAACTAAAGATAAATTCTATCAGGGCGAAAATAGATGAGTGGTAAAGTAACCATTCGTTTTTTGAGAAAATATCACGTGCAGAGAAACACATGACGCAATAAATAATAATTGGTTACATAACCGCTGAAAACTTTTTTTAAAATTTTTCTCGTTTATCAGTTTATTGTTTATTTCTTCCTGGCGGAGAGCGGTTACGCCCCAGATTTCACCTTGGAAGATTTTAGCTTTAGTATTTTTTTGCACGAATTTAATTGATTTTTTTAATTAATACGTTTAAAAGCATTAAATATATTTATTTTTTAGTCAGAAAACATAGTGGAACTTATAGTGGTACACTAAGTGCCACTATTTATAGTGGCACTTATAGTGTGTCTAGTAAATCGAATTCCATAGTACCACTTAAATCCGCACTATCCGTAGGGCGCCTATGCGACATAGTGCAACTACATGTAAGTAATAAGGTATCTAGTAAATACGATCTCTTGTCCAAAAGGAAAAGTCCAAAGGACAAAAAAATATGAACACTTTGTCCTAGGATTTTGTCCTTTGAACAAAGTCCAAAGGACGTTTTGACGCTGTATTTGTCCTTTGGACAAAGTCCAAAGGACTTTTCTTTTTTGGACTTTGTCTAAAGGACATTTTGTCATAAGTATGAACCAGCCTTAAGTGTTGTTTTTAAATCGCTGAAGTGGCAAGCATTAGTTTACATTGTTTATGCAAATATGAGAGAGTGGTTATGTATAAGTTATTACTATTATTTTTATTTTTTCAGCTTCAACTGCAAAAGCTATTAACTTAAAATCCCAGGCTGTTTACATTACATTAGCTTTTATAGCGTTTAGTATAGCATATAGTAGGTTTGTAAAGATTATGTGGCAGTTCTGGTGATTATTTCCTTGTGGGATATAAATAACTTGCTATAATGTGAATATAAAAAGACAGAGCACATATAATAACCCCTCCAGAGCAACAGGCCTGCAAGAATAAATAATACAGCGCACCAAAACATCGAAAAACACAACACATATAATAATACAGTGCCTTTACACCACCCCACTTCATTTTCCCTAACAAGTTCTTTTGATTGCTATTCCATCCGACTATAAAAAAAATTCCGACTGAGTTAGTTAGTAAATTAAATAAAACAGTTCTTATCATAATATCTCCATTTGGTATTCAGGGAATCACTAGAACTCCACAAACCAGATGAAATTTTTCTCAGTGCAGATTTCTAGTCTAAGCTAAGCATATGACCGGTGTGAAATCGCCCGTTTTCCTGTTCTGTTTTTAAAATATTTAGCAAGGCTACTAAAATAAAAAACAATTAAATTTATAAAACATTTTTATAAAAAATTAAGCAACACAATTAAAGTATTTTAATAAATTAACGTTTGTGTTGCCGCGATAAGCTTTCTTAAAGTTAAATATACTTAAAATATAAATATACGGTGGAATTTAAATAGCAAACACAAGCACAAAATATAATTTTCAAATCGGTATGGCCCGACTCGCTCCCGCCGACTCGCTCCCGGCCGACTCGCTCCCAGCCCAACTCGCTCCCAGCCCAACTTGCTCCCAGCCCAACTCGCTCCCAGCCCAACTCGCTCCCAGCCCGACTCGCTCCCAGCCCAACTCGCTCCCAGCCCGACTCGCTCCCAGCCCAACTCGCTCCCAGCCCGACTCGCTCCCAGCCCAACTCCCAGCCCAACTCGCTCCCAGCCCGACTCGCTCCCAGCCCGCTCCCGTTTAAAACTGTAAACGCATTTTTGAGTTTGTCGAAAAACGCATATAAAAACGAAACTGGACGTAAGCCACTTCAATTTCAGTTTTAATTCGCACAATAAAAGGTAAATAATATTTTTCTTCTCTCATAAAGGTAAGACAGTAATGTAAAACTCCGTGACCATGTGAAAAACAGGGAACTAAACACTCACTATTCATTGAATAAGACACTCAGAAAGAAAGAAAAATTCGACCTGCAATGTTTTTTTCCTGTTTATTCACATAGCCACCGAGTTATATACCCTTTTCACAAGCGATGCGATTACATTTTTTACGCTGTGCACATTAAAATAAATTACATCAACGAACAGGGCATAGCATGTTCTGTTATAAAGATGAATAACTTCATCATACGTTAACATTTTATTTTGCGGTTATGTGCTATATTATAAAAACAAAATCGGCGCCGCCGCGCCTCGGTCGCACTTGAAAACTAAAATATAAACAAATAAATAAAATAAACAAACTGTATTTAAACTGTTATCAACGGTCCGTGATACATCTTGAAGAATGTTTGAACGTATCGCAAACATATATTTGGAAAAATTTTAAATTTTTTGGAAAAATTTTTTGACAGTGTGGGTCCGCATTAAATGATATTTTTATCACGTCTGGTATCAAAAACTAGGCAAATATTTATTTTATCTTAATCTATAACTCAAGCTCTATCCGGTGGTGTGTTTATTTTATTTCTAAAACTTCTCTACAAAAACCCGCTTTCATCGCTAATTAATTTCGGATTTATATTTTATTTTTCCAAGTGCGGTCGTGGCGCGGCGGCGCCGATTTTGTTTTTATAATATAGCACATAACCATAAAATAAAATGTTAACGTATGATGAAGTTATTCATTTTCAGAACAGAACATGCTATGCCCTGTTCGTTGATGTAATTTATTTTAATGTGCACAGCGTAAAAAATCTGTAATCGCATGGCATCCGTTCCAATCGCATCCTCTTATCGCATCCTCATAGCTTGTGAAAAGGGTAATATACACACACTACTGTCTTCTTTTTATAAGAAAAAACGTTATGCTTTTGTAAAATCGATCTGGATAATGTTAAATTGCAATTGGTAAAATTAAAAAGTGGCTGTACTGTGTACCTGCCTTTGACTCTAATAAAAAGAAAGACGTGAGCGACGTGATATACCAGTTATGCTATTCCATTGCAACTTTTGTTTCGTTCATTATACTCGGACAGGCCATCTGTGAAAACGGGGCGGTCGACCGCACTGGCGGTGGACCGCACTCCCTTATGAAAAAGTGCGGGAATGACTTTTTAAACAAAATATACTACAATGATTTTCATGGTTTTTTTCTTCTGCGGTCAGTGTTTTTACAGATCGGTAATCGTAGTTTATATAAAACTTCAGTAAACACATTTAAAAGTAAGCCGCTCATCGTTTTTCAAATCAAGTTTAGTAAGAGTCTTTAAACTAAAGCCGCCCAAATCGACCAAATGATCACATCATTAGGTCGCGGAATTATTGCCGTCGATTTTTTTCCGGACATTGAAAAAACACTTTCAACAAACAAGGAAGGAAGCAGCGTTAACTAAATAAGACTTTTACTTTTGAGAATATAAAAATCAATGGTTTATAGCAGCCGCACTGAAAAGCTACTCAAAATTTAAAAAAACTAGTTAGATTTTTGAAAAACAACACAACTATATACATAACAACCCCATATCTTCTGAATTGTAACTGATTATGTAGCTCACCCTTTTTTTAATTCTACCCACCACACAGTAAAGAAAGAAAACCCTAACTGAGTGTATGTAAAATTCGTATGTAAATATGAGTTAGGCCTTAAAGTAAAGTATTTTAAGTAGGCCAGCCTACTTAAAATAGTTTTTCTATCGACTGATTGCACCAAACTCGACGCACGAACAAAGTATAGCGGGGTTCCCGACACGAACGACCGCACCCAGCATGTACTGTGCGGTCGTTCGTGCCGGGAGCCTTGCTATACTTTGTTCATGCGTTGAGTTTAGTACAATCAGTCGATAGTATGGCCGGGTTTCGTGGGAGCGGTCGTTTCATTTTTGTAAAACTTACCGAAACATAAAAATCGTTCGTGAAACGCTAATATGTTTAGTGTTTATAAGTTAAATTGCGGTATTCTGTTGGATTTTTTATATATATTTTTGATGTATATTTTTGCCAATTTATGTAGTTCTGGTGATGAAAACACATACTGTTTGCGATAAAAACACACTATCGCAAACCAACAGAGAATCTGGCCCCAAATTGTTTTTTTCTACACTCAACCGATTAAAAATTTTTCTACGCATCTTTACTGTGCGATAAAGCATAATAATGTCTAATAATACACTGCATCACGCATTGCATCAAATCCATCTTCCTTTTGTTATATAATTTTGTGTAATATGTACATTTTTTACTAAACCCAACGGCACTGTAGAAGCGACAGAGTGGTCGTGCCAGCCGCACGGCACGCAGAAAAATTATAAAGAAAATAAAAAAAACAATAACAGAAATACGCACGGTATTCTTATTATTTTTATTTTAACCATTTCAATAATTTGGAAATAAATTTAAAATAAACCGCTGGCATTAATCCAACAACAATCAGTGTTTAAGTAATGACGCTTCCTGATGGCATTCGAGTTTAAACTAATAATCTGTTATAAAAATGCGTTTACAGTTTTAGCCGGGAGCGAGTCGGGCTGGGAGCGAGTTGGGCTGGGAGCGAGTCGGGCTGGGAGCGAGTCGGGCTGGGAGCGAGTTGGGCTGGGAGCGAGTCGGGCTGGGAGCGAGTTGGGCTGGGAGCGAGTCGGGCTGGGAGCGAGTTGGGCTGGGAGCGAGTCGGGCTGGGAGCGAGTTGGGCTGGGAGCGAGTCGGGCTGGGAGCGAGTTGGGCTGGGAGCGAGTCGGGCTGGGAGCGAGTTGGGCTGGGAGCGAGTTGGGCTGGGAGCGAGTTGGGCTGGGAGCGAGTTGGGCTGGGAGCGAGTCGGCCGGGAGCGAGTCGGCGGGAGCGAGTCGTGGGCAACCACAAGTAATATTAGAAAAATAAGAGACTTAAAACAATTCGAATGAAAAAGTACCAAAAGTGCGGCACAGAGTCAAACTTTTTGTCTTCAATTTAGATGATTTTTTATGAAAACCTTATCACTGCCCTAAATTTTTAAAAAATATCCTCAGTGGCTCAGGTGGTATGACCTTTCAAAGTAGGCACTTTTTCGATGATTTTGTTCTTGAAAGAGTGCTTAAAGCGTATGGGAAATTAGGTAACAAACGACGCACTTAAATAAAACGGCAATTTTTTTACTTTATTAGAGTAGTATTTGTTGATATTTTGCGTTTCCCGTACAAAAAAAGCGATTTTTTTGCCAAAAACATGAAGTTTAGGCAAAAATATGGTGCAACTAAATCCCGATTTCGGTAGAACATTTACCACTAAACGAAAAAAAGTATTGTGCGGGCAGAAACCAGTACTTTATACATCATTTTTAGTATTTTTTTCATCAAAAATGATCTAAACCAAACTGTCATAAGATAGCGACAAGTCAAAAAAACGAAAGTGCTTTGCCAAAACCCTTTGGAAACTTTATTTAAAAAAAAAAATAGCGTGTTCCAAACGGCCTTACTTTTCTTAATATTTTGAAATTCGAAATTTGACTTAATTTCGGTCCATAAATAAGCAAATTTTGATTTTAGAGAACTGCCAAGCAGTCTATTTAAAATTATTTGAAATGGCTAAAACACTACTGAAATTGACAAAATCGCGTAAAAAATAAAAATTAAGCGTTGCTTGTTTAATTTTTATTTAAAATTATGTTAATAATTTTTAATCAGCATATTTTTAAATAAATCTCCGCATCCGATTCTTGTTTATCGCATAATTTTTTAATTTTGGTAAATGTAAAAATAAAAAATAAAATGAATATTATTACAAAAGCAAATTGCAACTGCAAATCGACTTATTTTTTTTTACAAAAAAGCAAAAAAATTAAATTAAATTATTATTTCAAATTAATATCTGCTTACAGATTTTATGTAAAAACCTTTGTTTGTTAGATTTGGCGCTTTCAGCAATCTTTGGGTTTAATAAAACATTCTCAACAACTTTTTCAAACAAATAATTCTTTACATAAATATTTAAGACAAAAAACTGAAATTCCTTTAAAAACAAAAAGTATGCACACAACCTCCGTTTTTATCACTATAACATTAAAAATAGCATACAAATTTTTGATTTCATATGCTTTAAAAAGAACAATCTTAAAGCTGTTTTAATTATATTTGATTATGTATTAATTTTAAATTTTGAGTTTTTAATAAAGGACTGTAAAGGCAGGTAAAAAACAGTAAATTTGCAGAGAACGCTGAAAACAAAATTAATAGTTTTGAGATACAAAATGTCAAAACAGACGTTTTTTCTAAAAAAACTAAACTAAAAACTTGTAGTTCTTATGAAAAAAAAAAGGATTAACCGGACTCGAAAATGAACTTATCAAAGATAACGATTCGACCACGTGTGCTATACTAGCTTCAATCTCGTAAAATTTATTTAAGTTTGCCGCGACAAATCCAAACTTCGTGTTTTTATCGAAAAATCAAGTTTTTTTACGGAAAATGCACTATCTCAACAAATACTGCAGCAATCTTAGTAATCAAGATATCAAATTAGGGTAGAAAATTGACGCTTTCTTCGAGTGAACTTTTTGTAACTTAAATTTTTATAGTCATTGAGTAATCTTTCAAGTACAGAATCATAAAAAACGTCATTTTTGGAAATTCATATCTCCTATAAACCACTGAAGATACTTTGATGAAACAATTTTGCGGGCTATTGAGGGCATAGGTAAGTTTTTTACCAAAAAAGCATCAAAATCGAAGACAAAAATTTGACTCTGTACCGCAACTTTAAATGGTAAAGGTGCGGAAAAGGCGGAAAGCATAGTTTAGTGATGTTTTCACATTGTTTTTTTTTAATTTTACTGATTACTGTTTGTTAATGAATTTTAAACGTTTTTGTCATTTCCTGGGCAAATATTAAATAAAAAGTAAATAACCAGTTAAAAATTTTTTATCACGTTTCTCTCGTGTTCAAGCTTATTGTGACACTTGTCACTTACGATGAAATTGACGGTCATTGAATGACACAATTTAGTAATGAATGACACACTCATACCATCGTAACCCCATTCTTGCAATTATCTATTTTGGCTGTAATCAATTACGAAATTTGAAAAAAAAAAACACCGATGTCGTAAGATTTACAGATACCCCGTTAGTTTATTTTCCATTTTACTTTCTTTAAATTTCATGTAGGTCATTTCTTTAAATTTTATAAATTTTATGCCAGTTTATCTCAAATAAATTTAAAAAATTTTGTAATTTTATTTTTTAGCTGGCAACGGTCAAACTGAATATATCATTATTACCTGTATCGAATCAAAATGTACCTCCAGTAGTAAGTTTATATTAACACAAACAAAACCCAAAAAAACACAAAATACTGTTACTATTAGGGATTTGAATTGCAAATGAGTGTCATATAAGTTGAAATGAAATGAAATTTGTTTATTGTTGCAAAGGTTAACATGGTAACATACTTAAAATACAACATCAATCACATCGCAAATATAAAGAAACACACCGGAAATTCAAAAAACAAGAAAAACAAAAAAATAGATAACGAAGTCAAATAAGATAAAACAGCGTCAATTTTTTGTTAAAATATCAACAAGCGTCGCTAGCAACGATTCATGCTTCCATAATGATTTGAACTTTTTTATTTTTTATAAAAACAATTAAAATTAGAATAAATAACTAAAATTACAACACAGAGATTATTTACCTCCGCACTAAGATTAGTCAAGCCATATATTTTTAGCTATAAAATAAATTAGACTATTTTGCCGCTAACTCATTACTGTGGTTTAATCAATGTCGTAAAATAATGCAAAGGAGGTTATTTTTCTTCACTCAGAAATTAATAACGTTGCATTGTCGTTAGAAGTATTATATGACCCACTGGAGTATATAGCATCCACTATAAATTTAGAAAAGTAAAACAAAAACATTTCAAAAAAACTTAATAAAAATTTATTAAAATAAGCATAGAAAAATTTGAGAGTCAGCATTATAATAGTACACAGAAAACAAGAAAACAAGAATATTTCTGCTAATGCACTACGATTAACGAACTGGGCACAGAAAATTATTATTTAAGTAAACCAGTAGTTGAGTTTTTAATGGTTTTGTTGACTTTAAAAACAACCAGTCAAAAGTCAAAAATTTCTTTGCCAATAGTGTTTAAATTAACGTATTTATAATTCCAGGTCATTATGTGATTTTTGTGATTATAATACAGTTTGTTTGTGAACGGTGGTTGAAGAATTAGTGTATAAATACTCAAAAATTTCGTTTTTCGTTTGGTAAATCAAAAAAAAAAAAGATTATTTTAATTGTAAATGAATTTTAAAATCAAAACTTGTATGAAACAATTTTATTAAAAAATCTTAGATAATTAAGTTTACCGTGCAAAAAAACGTGTTTTTCCAGTATCAACGTTATATCGGAATGAAACGAAGAAAAAAACAATATATCTAAAATATTTAAAAAATACTACTGAATATTGCCGAACCCTCAAAAATTTTATATTCATTAATTAGGCATTTTTAAATAATTTAACTTAATTTAGATGGTAAATAAAACAAGTGGCAAACCGTGAGGGAACGAATATCAGTTTGTGATTACAAAATAAACATGACTGTAAATATATATAATGTTGCCGTTTGGCTTATTCAGCGTTTTTATTTATTAATTCTTTTTTGGTTTTTGTAAAATCCGCCGATATGAAAGGTGCGGTTTCGTGATGCTTATTCAGTTAATAAACTCTTCAATTTATATCCGGTCGCCTTCTCCAGCACTGCAGCAGCTAACCCATCAACGTCCGAAACTCGCCCTACACTTTAGTTTTTAACCCTTGAATCAAAAATCCCGCGCTCACTTCACAGTGACGCGGAGAGGTTACTGTGACTCCGGTTACTGTAATCTTTAGCACAGACATTCCGGTGACAATAATCGCATATACTCATCCTGTAAAATGTTTGAGTTGGTATTTAAAATAAATCTAATTTTAATTGGTTTTTAATTAATTTGATAGTTTTTGCAGAAAAAATTTTAGCTTTTAAATAATAAAAAAAATTTGTAGTTAGCAATGAAAAAACTGTGTGAATGATAGTGATCTTCATACCCTCCAATATCATGGTCCGGCTATTTAAAACCTCTGAAGATCCGGAACACCGCCCTATAAATGACAATTTGAAGCTCATTTAAGTTTGAAATGCATAAACTACTCCAGCTGTATTTGTAGGACTGTTTTTATTGTTTTAAATAAGTTTTGGAAAAAAAATTTAGTTTACGAAATATTTTGACAAAATAATTTATGTCATCAGCATCTCTTTTTGCTTATTCATAAAATTAGTATTCATGAAAAATAGGGCGGAGCTCCGGTGGTTGCTATAAAGCTCCGGGGGTTGCTCCGAAGCTCGTAGCTCACTGGTGGGGAACATCACTAGTGAGTGAGTTTAATAATATTGTATAAAAAAAGACATTTTATTAGCCAAACACTTTTAAGTCGTAAATTTGGCTATTTTCTGATAAACATTAAATGAATATAAGATAATTTTATTTTACAATAAATTGGAAAAAATAATTAGGCAAATATAATCTAGCTGACCTCGATAATTTCAGTGTAAATTCGAATATTTAACAATAAAACCATTCAAAATTTAATAATAAAGATCAAAACCCATATTTTATTAATTATTTATCAAATTACTTAATTTGGAACCTAAATGCAAATTTTTTAAGGGCTAAAGTTGGTTGATTTTTGTATATTTTGTAAAAAGGTGGAATATTTACCTAAATTAAAATATTTTATAGCCCAGATTATAAATATGAACCCCATTTGTTAATTTTATAATCTGGGACTCTAATAGGGGGTGCGTTACCCCATTTGGGGAGGTCACTTTATAAATAGCAAATTTTCTGTTTAACCAAATACAAAATATGTATATAGCCCTGATTATGAATATGAATTCCGTTTGTCGGTTATATTTTACTTTTAACAACGACAAAATCGTGAACTGAGGTTTTTTAAGGGCCCTAATTTTGAATATGATATCCGTTTTTCAATTTTAAAATCCAAAATTCTGAAGGGGGTTACCCCACTGGAAGGGGGGGGGGGTAGCAAACCTCACTTTTTGAATTGTTTTTTTATCTTTAACAACAATAAACGAATAACCGTGGGTTTTTTGAACCCTGAAATTAAATATAAGCTCCATTTGTCGATTTTATAATTTGGAAATTCAAAGGGGGGTGGTTACTTACTGAAAGGGGAATTTACTCGCTCATATTTACTCTTTACTCTCATTATTACCTTATTTTACACAAAAAAACAACAAAAATCTAGCTCATAAGAGTTTTTCAGACTCTAGTTGTGATGGCAATATGTTTTGGTTTGTTCGGTGGTTGGTTAAAAATAAAATTATGGCTATTCTACTAAGGCTCCCTATACGGTTGATCTCGATCTTTTATTATAAAATTTACAGACATGTTCAAATTCAGCGCCCTAAAAACCTCTGGTCATTATTTTATTTTTGCTAAAAGTAAAATCGGAACTATTCAGAAAGTGAAGTCCCCTCAATGCGGTGGTAACCCCTTTTCTCTTTAGATTTTAAGAACATAAATTCAACAGACATAGTTTATATTCAAATTCAGGGTCTTAAAACCGTTTGATCATTATTTCATTTGATCATTATTTCGTTTTATTCTTAAAGTAAAATCGGAACTATTCAGAAACTGAGGTTTGCCCTCCCTACCCAAGGGGGTAAACTCCCTTTGTAGATCTGGGTTATAAAATTGCCAAACAGAGTAGATTATATTCAAATTCAGGGCCCCAAAAAAAACCTTTGATTATTATTTTGTGTTTGGGTTACAGTAAAATCGCAACTATTCAGACAGTGAGATTCGCCCCCCCCCCAATAAGGTAACCCCCCTCCCTATTAAAAATCTAGATTTTAAAATTACAAACGGAGTTCATATTAATAATCAGGGTAATAAAAAACCCCTGCTCATTTTTTGTGGTTGGTTAAAAGGAGAATTGCAGCTATTTAGAAAGTTGGTTAAATATTAACAGTAAAAAAATTTGCATTGAGAAGCGCTTTTATTGGGGTCTAGCCCCCGTTTTTAAATTTTTTTCAAACAAAATCGACAAGGAAACTCGCATAAAAATGAGAGGCTCATAAAATTCACATGCGCAGTTTTTGTGGTTTGTTGGTTAAAAACATTGTTAACTGCGAACACAAACAACAAAAATGGGTCGCACCCCCATTTTAAGGTGCTTGGGGGCTCAACTTAAAAAACCGAGTTTATAATTGAAATCATTAGCCTGAACAACCCCTGGACACCCAATTATGGTTGGTATGGTGTTTCTAATATTCTAATAATATTCTAATAATAAAAAATAAACTGACGGATCTTTTTATGCATGTATACATTAAAACATTTAAATATACATGTTATTTGCCTTGCGGAATTCCTCTATGTGTCGCTGCAAACGCCTGTTATGAGAGTTATGGCGGAAAAATCCAATTGGATCTTTGCCGCCATAAGTTCCGCCATTATTCCCGCTATAGTCATTTCCACAAACAAAACAGAAACGGCAAAAAAGATCTCCAAGTAAATAAAATAACTCCATTTTTGAATTGACATATTTACATTTATAACACATTTTTGTAAATTTTAAAGTTAGAAAAATAAACTATGAATTAATTAGAACTGATTTATTATAAAATATTTTACTCAAACGCCTCAGTTCTTAAATGGCGGCGGTTTGGCGGCTATTTGGCGGCAAATTTGGCGGCGCACATCCAACACGTTACTAAACCTAACATTTTTTTGTTTGCTATTAAAATAGGTAGATTTTGAATTAAGGTAGAACACCACAGTTATGACGATTTTTACTAAAAGTTAGATATCAACTTAGATATTAATTTTTGTCCAATAAAAATATAGTACGATCGAAAGCTCAAATTATGATGTATCCAACGATAATAGTTTTATCGTTTACCGGCTGTTCTATTTTGAGATATAGTTCGATGAATTTAAAGCTCAAAAAACAGTTTTTGGCCATTTAAAAAATTTGATTAGCTCAGATTTTGCTGCAATTTTATAGAAAGTTAAGGAAAAATAAGGGTCGACTTTTAGAAGTAGTTTGGAGTGAAACGTAATTCAAAATTTTGTAGCGGGCCAAACAGGGGTCAAGCCGGTAAGTTGATGATCCTGCGGCCCGGTACACACGGATTACTTATCGTATTTAAATAAACACCTTATGCTATGATTTCCCTTTTATTTCGGCTCAGCCGGTTATTACACAATAAAGAAGTTTGCACAATTTTTAGAATTTGACCTT
>JASAMX010005719.1:0-10364 GCA_030248175.1 Microlaimidae sp. YZB2_3
ATTATGAATGAATGAATGAATATATTTTATTTGTCAGTAAAAATAAAAATGGCAAAAAGGCGAATAAAGGTGAAAACACACTGTACATACCGCCTAGTAAACCACACAATATTTTGACAGATTTACAGTATCCAATAATTTTTTGAATTTAGTTAAAGATTTACATGTAACAGTATTATTATCAAGAGAATTCCAAATATTTACTACTCGCTGTGAAAAAAAGTACTTACGACAATCTAAGTTAAGTTTTTCTGAACGTTTTAATTTAAATACATTTCCGCGTAAAGCATAGGTACAATTTTCAAAATTTAAAAAATTACTAAATTTTAAGTCAACTTTTTCATGGACCATATTATAAACCATACACAAATCAAACTTTACTCTTCTTAATTCTAACGTTTCTAAATACAAAAATCTCAATCGAGTATTATAATCGGCATAGGGCAAATTACATTTAAAAAACAGAATTATAATTTGGCACGTTTTGTTTATAGGTAGTAAATTGCTGGTAATCTCTGTTTTTATAATAACTTAAAAACTGATATTCTATGTTTGGATTTTAAAAATTTTGGAAGTAGTTGCTTTCAAAAGGTTTGACCATTCTTTCTTCTTTCTTTTTCTCATTTTTGGCCATTAATTCCCTCACGTTATTACACAAATAGTTTAGAACCTGTTGAGTGGGGTCATTTTGTGCTGATGTTAGTCCTATTGTATTAACCTTGCGCGCCCCAAGGTTTTATGCCTCATATCCCTTAGCAATTTTTACCGCATCTTGATAACTTTCGGGGTTATGAAATTTAACTTGTCGTTTGAGCGCGGGCAATATTTTAAGTTAAGTAATAAAATTAAGCAATAAGAACTGTGAACGTTGTTCGAATGATAGATTTGGCACGGCTGAATCTAAAAGTTTTTTTCAGGGTACATGAAAACTCAATTACGCTTTCGTTTTCGTTTGGTTTTCTTTCAAATAAAAACGTCGCGCTTCTTTCAGTTTGGTTTTCATGGGTAAACTTATCGATTAACACTTTTACTGCGTTATTGTTTTACTGCGTTATAGTCACTTTTTAAATTGTCAATGGATTTAAATACCTGCTTTGCGGCCGATTTTAGATTAACCTTTAAATGCAAAAGCTTTTTAGTATCTGTATTCCACCCGTTTATTTCGCAAATATCTTCAAAATTTTCAAAATATTCTTTTATGCCAACATCACCCAAATCCTCTCTGAATTTCTCAACATCAGTTGCTTTTAAGGTATTAATAGCAAGTGCGTTCGCTTCAGAAATTTCCCAAATGTGTTAAACTCGAGTTTTCTGGTTTTTAAGCGCTGTATTTATTTGATTGTTTAATCTCACTAAATTGCGACTCATTGACCTGATTTCCTTTGATTTTTATCTGGCTCACTCAAATTCCTATCAACTTTGTCTTCGTTAGTACCCATAACTTAAATTCCTATTTTTTTCTCTTACAAATCTTTACTTTTAACCTTTTTCTTTACAAAAACCAACCGCGGATTTCCAGGATCCTAATTAAATCAATTTACTTTTATAAATTTCTTTTACACTATTTACCGCGGATTTCCAGGATCCTATTTATTTTTATCACACTTTACCAATATTAAAAAAAAATATTTTTTTAACTCTTTCTACCGCAGGCTTTTAATATCTTTCACTAAATTTAATTCTTAAATCTTTTTTTACTTCACTTGATGACGTCAACCCTTTAATACTTTTTTTAATGTGTACACACTATCTTCACCACCGATTACAAAACAGAATATAGATAATAATAATAAATAAAAGTAATAAATCTTATTCTAATTGACTTTTAAAAACCACGCTCTGCTGCAAGTTCCTGGTTTTCTTTTGGTGTTGGACCAAAGTTTAGACCTTTCTCAAACAATGCAGCGTTTGGGGTCAAACTGATACTTCATAAAACTTACAATTTTCTCAATTGTAATTTCATTAATGTGCAAGATAACGGCTACCTTTCCTTATATGTATCAGAGTTACAGAGTAGAAGCGTGTTTATAAAACTCATTATACGGTAAAGTAGCCTTACTTAGGTTCTTAGGCTCAATAACTTAATTCTAAACTTAAACTATAATAAATGTGTAACTGTTAGGTTCCAGATAGGTTAACCGGTTCCAGATAGGTTAAGCGAGAGGTGACACAAAGTATCTACTCCAAGGCAAAAAGCTAGCTAAAGAAAAGTGACTTACCGCTTCTTTTTGGCTGTGTCCACTGGGTGTCTCTTCTTTTCTTTGTATCTTTTCTACTAACTTTTTAATACTGGAGTACTTTTTTGTTTTTGCTCAATTTTGAGGATCTATTTGGTTGGTGTTTTTTTTTTAATTTTTGTCAATGTCAAATAAAAATTGGGGCAATTTATTTGCGCAATTAATTAGAAAGTTATGAATTATTATTATTGTTTTAGTTCGTTTAACAAATTTTTGCTTGCTTAGAAGTCTATTTAAAATTTTGTTTGGTTTAGCTAAACTTATAAAAATTAACTTTGTCCCACTAAGATTTGTTGTTGATGCCAATTTTGCAAACCTCGTCATTAGCAGTGTTATTACAGAATGACTCAAAAATCTCGCATAGTCTTTGCAGCTATGAGCAGACTTTATATCCCTCAGAGCGTGTGCTAAGTTATTAGAATGAGTCGCAGAAAAGCCTAAGGGTATCCACTGCGACTCATTAAGTTCACACCGGCTGTTAGAGTGGTAATGCATATTAGAACACAGTCCTAGCAATCTAGACGAACTCTAACCCCTTTTGTTGTAATCGAATAATGTGCAAATCATATGATATCCTTGGAAATATTAAGGTGTGGATGGCACCTGGGTTGAGATCTGGTGGATATTTTGTCTATCGGCTGGAAAAAGGGAGAATCCATATTTTATCTAGTTTTCGGATCTTAGTTAATATTAAATATGCAACGAGGCGGTACAAAAAATGGTCTGGAAGAGGTCGACTCGTCTTTTGAGCGAAATCCCAGATTTGAGAAAGGAATGTGGTTTTTTTATACAAAACACAAACATTTATTAGAAAATAAATTATATTACATTTGTAGGAGCGTGACATACATTTATATAATGTATGAATATAAAAATGTTTACTGTCAGTCAAAGATAATATACAATACAAATGACTACAAAAATTACAAGACTAAATAAGTACATGACAGAAGGCAGGTAAAGGTAAAATTACACTCATAAACTGTTCGTATTACTGTAATAAACAACATTTCAAAATAATCATTCAAATATATGAATCACTGACTTGTATTAAATTTGAAAGATTTACATTTTGCTTTAAAGTGATATAACATAATTATAGTTTAATCAAAACAATGTGCAAAATTTTGAAAGATAAAAGTTTTTGTTTAAAAGATTTTTTAATTCAATTAGAGAATTACACTGTACTAAACTATTTGGTAAACAAATCCAAATTTTTATTACCCGTTCAGAAAAAAAACCGTCTACAATCAAGTTTTGGAATTTCAAGACTTGAAGTTTATATCATTCCCTCTTAAATTGTATTTTGTTTTTCAATAATAAAATAATTTACTGGTTCCATTTCCACTATACCATGTAATATTTTAAATACCATTAAAATATCGAATTCTATACGCCTTAATTCAAGACTTTCCAAAAAAAAAAATAATTTAGCCTAGATTTGTAATCTTTATAGGGAATGTTACATCTAAAGCATATATATCATTCTCGTCATATATGTTTGGACTTTTTCTATATTTATTATGTCTTTCAAACAAATAGGGGTTCCAAATTGGTGTGTTTGACTCCAGCAATGGACGCACTTACGTTTTGTACGCCCAGAGTAAAGTAAAGGGATTATTTGTTTTAAAACACTTTAAAATACGATTTGCTCTTGAATATGCCTTTTTTGTGATATTTGAGCAATGTAACAAGAATTTCATATCCCTTGAGAGTAAAATTTAAATTAAAATTTAAAAAAATAAATCGTTATTTATTTTTGTTTATGCATATGATAAACTTTACTGTCATCCGCGAACACTTTGATACCGCAAGTGCCTTCTATACAGGTAATTATATAATTTATATAAATTATAAATGAATGTGGTCCTATTACAGACCCTGCGCAACGCATGAAATCACTGTAATTTCATTTGAAAAATCATTTTTTTCAGAAACAGTTTGTGTACGTCCTGCTAAAATAGATTCGATCCATTTTAGGAGTTCATAATTTATTCCGTACGATTTTAATTTATGTAAAAGCTTAGAATGGCACACGATATCAAACGCTTTCGCGAAATCCAAATACATAGCGTCGATATGTATTCCTTGATTTAAAGCTTTTGTCCACTGGTTGAGCGTTGTTAAAAGTTGTGTGCAAGTTGATTTTTTTAATAAAAACCCATATTGTTCCTTAGTAATTAAATTATGGGATTTTCTTATAACATCAACACCAAGGACCAGACACCGGACAAAAAGAACCCAGCAAACCGAAAAGTAAATATTTTAATAACTCATCAACAACTATTCTTTCTGCCACCTTACTAATATAGCTGCACAAAGATACAGGACGATAATTCTCACATATAGATTTCAGCCCTTTTTTTAAAAAAAGTATAACAATTGCTTTTTTCCACATATCCGGTATCGTTCCTGTTTTTATGGTCATTTTAAATAAAATTTGGAGAGGAAAAGCTGTTTCAAAAGCCAGGGATTTTAGGAACACAGCTGGATCTGGGGTTTTAAAGTTTTATTTGGTAAATTTAGGAGGGTTTTTAACACTCTTTTGTAAGAAAATTTTATTGAATTTAAACCAATATGATTTGGGACCAGTTTAGGAAAAAACGGTAAGTTTTTATCATCATTTACAAAAACGGATGCAAAAAATTCATTTAAAGAGCTTAGCTTTTTCCTTATCCTCAAAAACGTATGTATTGTTTTTCGTTAATAGTGGCGAAATATATGCAACGGATTTAGTTTTGATATTAATGTATTTATAAAATTCATTAATGTTATTGCTGTTTAAAATATCATTTTTTTCGTAATAATTTTTGACCGCTGCGTCATATTTGAAGCAACATTTTTTATAATGTTTTGCAAGAGTGCTGTCATTTTTTAAAACGCTTATGAAGAATACGTTGTTAAATTCTAATTTTTTTATATTTTTGGGATATTTAACATTTTTTTTGTTTTATCATAATTTTAGGCACAAAAGTACCAATACAGTAATTTGAGATTTCGCATAATTTTGAAGAAAATTTTTCTAAATCTTGTTTTTCGTCAGATAATTAACAATCTGAGGCCACTACCAGCCAGTTTATTTGCGATAAAAATTTTTGATTTCAAAATAGTTGGCTTTTTTAAAATTAGGGACAAAGTGCCCGTAAGAAGGCGTTTTACATGGCACGTTCATTTAAAAATCAATACTTTTGTGATCGCACGAACTACAAAAAGGCGGCATAACCTCCAAGTTCCTTAATAAATTTCGATTTTAACACAGAACTAAATCCAAAACATTATTTTCTCGCGTAGTTTCATTAACAAATTGCGTTAAATTATTACGCATGCAACAATCTAAAAACTCGGTTGAACAGTTATTTCCATAGCTAAAAGGTACACTCCAATTTATGTTGACAAAGTTTAGATCCCCTAAAATAATTGGTTATTTGTAGACGAGACAAAATCAATTAAACTTCCTAATAATTTGGTTTTTTTGATATTTTTAGCTAAATTGGGACTAAAATATACTAGTAGAATACGGATTTTAAATTGCTTATTTATATATTCCAAACAAATATGTTCAATTTCATGAAAAATGGTAGGGGTGTTAATTTGAGAAATTTGCGACTCGGATTTAAAAAACGCTGCGACACTCCCTCCATTAGTAAATCTGTCCCACTTTAATACAGAATAGTTTGTTTTTTGCACTAAATAGGAATCAGGTATCTCCGGTGACAGGCAACTTTTAGATAATGTAATAATGTCTAATTTTTTAGAGTTTAATAATGCTTGTAGATTATCTATTTTATTCACTAGCGATCTAGCATTAAAACTTGTGCAAAAAATAACCTTTTTAATCTCTTTATCTGCCGAATTTAGTTTCCCGCCTTAGCATTTGTTTTATTAAACATTTTGGTTTTTTTACAAACGTACCAATTGTCAGGATAACGATCTTTTCTATTTATTACATAACAATCCAACTCTTCATTATTGTTCATTTCATCGCGATATTTTCACAGCCTTTTAATCCATTGTCTCTCCACATATGTATAAGAGGGTCAAATATAGACTCCCCGGAAGTTAGCTAGCCCTTTCAGATGGCGCGCCTGGGATAGCACATATTCGCGTTCTGCTGATCTTTTGAATCGCAGTTTAAGCAGGCGCGGTCGATCTCCAGCCACCGAATGCGGTTTTCCCAAGCGGAAAACTTCCAGCACTGTAGGACGCGACACTTGCTTTGGAATAATCGAAGAAATCAATCAATCAGCTGCAGCGGCGTTGTTGTCGGACTCCAGCATTCCGCTAACAACAACGAATTTGCTGTTGTCTTCTCGCATTTTTTTCTCCTGAAGCTTGGAGACGAAAAAGATCTTGGAGATCTGATCTTCAAAAAAGGACGATTTTTCTTCTTTCGCCCGCCTTTAACGACTTCCGTCCAAAGAACTGAATCCCCTCTTCCGGATTGGTATCCTGATGATCTGCAATTAGTTTTCCCACCAAGACTTCCATCTACGAAATTAAGGTGTTCAACTTATCAGAAATTCGGTGCTGATCTTTAAAATTGACAAAACAAGGTGGACAAATGATGGGTACTCAAAGCTTTTCCACTAAACTGGGAGTAAGCCCAGTGCACGTTAAATGCAGCGGCCCTTTGCAGAGTTTGCACATTAGGGGGGCTGTTTGCCAAGTTCCTTCACACAGATTCCACACGTCATATTGGCAAAGTTCCACTGTGTTATATCTAGTCGAGTGTTCACACACAAAGTATAGGGAGACTCCACAGAAAATGATTTAAGAAAGGAGACTTCAAAATCAAGAAAATTTTATAAAATCAAGTTTTTGACAGTAATATCCAAATTTTATAGAAAATTTCCGGCTAATTTGAGAAGGAACAATTCCCACAGTATATTTCAATAGTTATTATATAAATATTAGTTAATATAAAGTTAATATTAGTTAAAATTAGTTAAATCTTCCAAACTACTCGCAAGACAATAAAGAGGAACAGACAACACAACCGGCCAGCAAAACGAAAAATTTCTTTGAAGGAGCGTGACAAATGTCCATTGGAGAAGTTTGCTAATACATTGGGGTTTCCCTCCCCACGCAGGTTCCAATCCTGCTCATCACGCTAGTAAATCCTTGTTGTGTTTTTAAGTGGCAAAATACACAAAAGGATTCAACAAAAAAAATTTATTTGTTAACAAGACCAAACAATTTATATAAAGAGTTGAAGGGCAAAAGTAAATAGGATCAGTAACAGTAAAAACACAATTTAGCATAGTAAATAAAACCATCCATGAGCCAAAAGTACTTGACTTATATTCCTGACAAACATGCTTCTAGAAATTTCCAGAAAAGCACCTGACGAATACAACGTTTACAAGTTTATTTAATAATTAGAAATTTCTAGAAACTTTGTTTGCGTCATTTGTAAATGCCTCAGCAACTTATATATACCAGTACATTTTGAAACATTACTGCACTGAGTTTCAAAATATCAAAATCACTTAATTTCAAGTATTGTTTTCTGAACTTTCATAACATGGTGTAATCACACAACCACAATGATGCGTTTTCAATGATTAAGTTTTGATTGAGTACAATCTGCAATTGCTTAATTGATTGCAATAATTGCAATCAATTTCTATTTTTTTGGCCTTAATTTTTTTATTATTTAACAAATAAACCAATTACGTCTGTTTTACTTATAGTTTATACTCAAAAAATCGCAAAACATTTGTTAGATAATAAAAAATGTAAATAAATTTCATTTAATATAACAAGAAAAATAAATTGATATTTTTATATCAAATAATATGAAATCTAAAAAAGATGAAAAAAAAAACAAAAAAATTTAATAGGAAAAAAATTACAACAGATTTTAATTAGAAAAAACCACGCTGGCCGGTTTCAAGACAAGGTTTAAATTAGTTATTGTATTTGAAATTAATAAAATAATTTTCCCATAAATCTTTTAAAAAAGTTCTGTTTTTTTAGTTGTATCATGCTGCACAGAGCCAATATTATAATTTTATTATAATACAATGCAAGAGGATACAAACTTTGATTCCTTACTATATGTTATAACTGAGCACTAAGTATTAAAACAAATCAAATCGTACGTTTTAGCTTTTTAGGCAAATTATCATCCATATATATTTTAATTTTTGATTTATTTTAATGCCTAATTTTTTAAACTTTTAATATTTTTAGTTTTTTTATATTTTTTTTCTTTCTACCCCCTTTTAAATTGTTTTTTGGTTTTATTTGTCCTTAAGCTCCCACTTTATTTTCTATTAGATAGTCTAAATTTAGTACTTTTACTTATTAACTTTTAATTGTTGGATCTTTAACTTTCTTAAAATTTAGCACTAATAACATTTCCTAAAATATTATCAGAAATGTGAACATAAACCAATTTAACTAATAACTTTTAAGGATTTTAATTGGTTGATACAAGTGCACTATGCTTTAATTTATTGTTTTATTGCTTTAGAAACGTCTATTTTCCCATAGGTTCTTAGGAAATTTATGAATATCATAGATTTAAAATCAATTAAATTTAATAATTTTTTGACCGCCAGAAATGAAATTGCCGCCTGGAAATTTATGGATCTTTGCCATAATTCACTCCGTTTTGGGTGCCTCAGTATTTTCCTGTCTGACAGCTGTCAACATACCCAGCACGATTATTCAACAATTCATTAAGAAAATATTTTTGCACCACTATGAAATTAACCTCAGTTACACGGATCTTATGTGGGTGTGGTCTTTTGTGATTATGTTGGTTCCTTTAGGTACGTCTCTTCTTTATTTATAAAATTTTTTTGTACTTGTGTTGTTGTGTTTCTTATAGTCAGTTCTAGTTTTTTTACCAAATATTTTCTCATTGTTTTAATTACATATTAAGGGTTTTTTGTTTGTTTTAGGTGCTCTCCTGTCGGCTGTCCCAGCGCCATATATGGCTGACAAGTTGGGCCGGCGCAACATGCTCATGCTGTACAACAGTGGGATCATAATAGCCGGCTCCATACTCCAGTTGCTGAGCAAGCCGTTTGAGTCTTTCCTCCTGTTGAGCCTGGGTCGGCTTTTAATGGGGCTCGCCATAGGCTTTTCCCTGTTCACACCCATATTTTTGGCGGAATGCGCGCCCAATTTTTGCCGTGGGAGTGTGGGCGTCAGTTTTGCCGTTGGAGACTTTTCTTGGATATTTATTGGGTTGTTGCTAAGCATGCCGCAGCTACTAGGCACAGAAAAATTGTGGCCTTTTTTGCTATTTTTCCCAGCCATCCCGGCCTTCCTATACATTTTGATAACCCCCCTGGCTAAGAAGAGCCCCAAGCACTTGATGATTTATGAAAACAAGCCCACAGATGCAAAAAAATCCATCGAATTTTACCATGGACCTTTGGCAAATGTGGAACAAACGCTAGAACAGTTCCAGAAAGAAGCTCAACAAGCCACTAAGGAAGAAGGTCTACTTGACATTTTGAAAACTTCTTATCTCAAGAAACTTTTGTTTGTTTTATTCATTGCTTCCTTAATACCGACTTTATGTGGTTTGCCCATCATTGAAGTTTACTCTAGCAAAATTTTCAAAGGTATTATTAGTTTCCTTGTTTTATCAAATATATTTTAGTTTTGCCTTGAATAAATTCATGACATTTGTATACTAAGTTTCTGTGTTCCTTCCTTTCTTCCTCCTTTCTTTCCTTTTTCTTTCCTTCTTTTTTCTGTTTTTTCTTCCATTGTTCCTTTTTTTTCTTTTTTTATTTCTTCTATTCTCACTCCTGTTTTCTTTCCTTCCTTTCCTTTTTCCTTCCCTTCTTGCTTACTTCTATATTTCTTTTCTTCTTTATTACTTCCTTCCTTCCTTCCTTCCTTCCTTCCTTCCTTCCTTCCATCCTTCCTTCCTTCCTTCCTTCCTTCTTTCCTTCCTTCCTTCCTTCCTTCCTTCCTTCCTTCCTTCCTTCCTTCCTTCCTTCCTTCCTTTCTTCCTTCCTTCCTTCCTTCCTTCCTTCCTTCCTTCTTTCTTTCCTTCCTTCCTTCCTTCCTTCCTTCCTTCCTTCCTTCCTTCCTTCCTTCCTTCCTTCCTTCCTTCCTTCCTTCCTTCCTTCCTTCCTTCCTTCCTTCCTTCCTTCCTTC
>JASAMX010005720.1:0-14324 GCA_030248175.1 Microlaimidae sp. YZB2_3
AGGTTTTTACATTTAATAATTAAATCCTGGCTTAAAATTTAAATTTATCATGAAAAATATTGGACATATTTTGGATTTTAAAACACACAAAATAAAATATTAAGCAATATCAAGAATGCATAAGAGTAGAAAATGACCGATTGTGTGTTAAACAGTTATTGTATGTAGATTATTCCACAGTCGCGGTGTTTCCAGGTTGGGGTTTTTCTCCCTAAGTTTGGGTTTTTTTTAAGCGATTAAGTTTTTTTTAAAAAAAACCCCTAGGGTTTTTTGGGATTTTTTTCTAGATTTGGGTTTTTTAGGTTTTTTCAGTTTGAACAAAGTTTTTTAAATATGTAAATTATGTTATATCTGGTTAAAAACAGCCTAAATCCACAAAAATTTTCTTTAAAATGCTAGTAGATCACTGTTAAAAAACAATTGAGACAAACCTTTCTAGGTAACAGCGCAGTTAAAGTATTTTTTATAATATTTATTGTATTAATTTTTTAAAATATTTATAATATTTCTTGATATAATTCAATATACCTAACTTTAAATACAACATAGCACAATTTATTACATATTTAATTTGAATTTGGCGGTACAAGTCCCATCATAAACGTCACAAAAAATCGGTTTGAAAAACTTACTTGATAAAAAAAAGTAAAAAACATGTTTCTAGGTTAATTTTAACTTGGTGTTCTCATTTGCAGGCATGAAAAACGAATTAAAATTAAACTACTAATAAAGGAAATAAACGATGTTTTATAGCCTAAACACTACCTTTTTCTGAAAGTATATTTTATGCTGTTTGTTAAAAAAATTCAATCAATAGAACTAATCAACAAAAATTAATATTTTTTTGTCTTTCCAGAACTCTGGCGAATCTAAATATAGTTTTACTTGTATTCTGGTCCTTACCGATTTCGTAAGTCAAAGGCAACCATTTAAAAATGTCTCAAAATTCAATCGTCAAAAAATTTAATTTTTACAAACAGCATAACTTTATAAAAATGCATTATAATACAATTTAGCTTAATTTTTAGGATTTGCTTTAGCTTAAGAACAATAAATTTGAGTAAAACTAAGTTTAACTTAATTTTTTATTAACTTTTTAAACGAAAACAAATTTTTTGTCAATGTTTTAAGCAGACCTTTGCACGGTGTGGCAATGCCCTCCCCCGCAATATTAGTGATTGTACCCCCGTCCTCCGTTTTATTGCCCCCTGCCCAAAAACGAAAAAGTACCCAACCATTATGGCGCCATTTTTGACCTATTATGACACCTGTGCGCTGTTTCATAAATGTTACTAACATTTGATTCTTTGTAAATATTTACAAAGAAATGAAATCCTATGTTAAAGCATAGGGATTTTTGCAATTAATATTTATGCAAATTTTCGGTTTTTTATAAGTTTTTCCAAAAGTCTATTGCATTTTCATTTCTTTGTAGCTTTCTACAAAAAAGAAATGGACTTCAACAAAAAAACAGCATGTTGGGAACTTTTATGAAACAGCGCCCTGGGCGCTGTTTCATAAAAGTTACGAACATTCAATTTCTTTGTAAAAATTCATTCTTTTTTTGTAACCGACATTATTTTGGTTTTTTCCAGCAGAAATTTTGCCGTACTCACGTTTTATTGGTCAAAGCGCTCGTTTTTCTAAAGATAGCGGCTAAAAGATGTTTAGGTGTACTATATAAAACACGAAGTACGGTCATTTTTGTTGAATCAGCCCAGTGTATATTTAACATTAGGATCTTTAAAGTTACAAAAAAACTGAGATTTACAAAAAAGAATGGGGTTTTTACAAAGAAATCGAATGTCCATAACTTTTATGAAGCAGCGTCCAGCTATGAAAGTGTTATGTTTGTATTTTGTTTTTATTGCATAATTTTTATTTAATCAGTTCAAATACAAAAAATTAATTTTTTTGTTGAATTTGAAATTGGTCTTTTTGAAAATAATATGCTTTAATATTAGATTATAATATCTTGTTTTAAATTAACTAAATATTTCATGTAATTTATGTGTATTTATAAAAATTGTTTATAAAGTTTTTTGGGGTTTTTTCGCCAAAATTCATCAAACAAAATGTTTTTTATTGCAGCGTAAAATACAATTTTAAAATTTGTTTTTGAATGTAGTTTTTTCAAAAAAAATGTCCAGAAATCTCCAGAAAAAAATCTCCAGAAAAATTGACTTTTTAAGGTTTTACGCCAATTTTTTTACGTTTTTGATATAGGGTTTTTTTAGGGTTTTTTTTAAATTTTGGGGTTTTTTGTTAGTTTTTTTGGCTGTTTTAGGGTTTTTAAAAAAAACCTGGAAACCCTGCCACAGTGTATATTTTTTATTATGTAGACATAAAAATTTGCTAACGCAAAGCTCCTGGATCAAATTTTTCAACATACAGCCCTGTCAAATAATTCCTACCCTATTAAAATATTCTACGTTTTAACATATAAAATCATTTTTACGTCTGATGCAACAAAAATCTGAAATATTTAACAACATTACCTGGATAAAACCTCAGCTGAGTATTTTACGTTTACAGTTTTTTTTGCAATTCGAAGTTTTCCAAGTTAAAAATTGTAAATGCAAAATGCATACAGCAATTTTTTTCTCAACATAATACTGTCGAATAATTCAAATTATTTGAAATATTTGATGTTTTAACTTGTAAAATAATTTATACGTTGGATTCAACAAAAAATGTGGAATATTTGACAGCATTACGTAAAAAAACATCATCAAAGAGTTTTACGTTTGCAGTTCTTTTTTTTTGCAAATTCGCGGTAATTATGTAGAATAATCTACAGTATATTGCGTAAAAAATTATCATGTATAGACTATTCCACAAATTGTAGATTATTCCACAGGTCGTAGTAAATTTTTTACATGATAAAAAATCTACACCGTGGAATAACCTACCTATAATTTGAACAACTGTTTAACACACAGTAGAACATTTCCTACTATTATGCATTCTTGGCAATATCAAAATAATGGTGTTGTTTATCAAATTCTTGTCTTCTTTGGGCCAATATGTTTTTTTTTACTTAAAAAACTTGCATAAAAATTTTTTTTAAAGAAACATGAAAAATAGTTCCATTAAAACAGCCAATATTTTAGTGTTTAGATTTTCTGTTTTTGTGTCATTTTTCAGCTGCAAAAAATGATTTATCCAAAAATATAGTGTTTTATTTAAAACAAAACAAATAGTATTCTTTTCTGCTGAAAAAAAGAAAAGACTGCTATTATTTTGTTAGTCTGATATGAATTTTTTTTCAAATTTTTTAATCAACCTCAAACCTTCAGTTC
Source organism: Microlaimidae sp. YZB2_3 (assembly GCA_030248175.1). NCBI lineage: Eukaryota > Metazoa > Nematoda > Chromadorea > Desmodorida > Microlaimidae > Microlaimidae sp. YZB2_3. Next base: position 3,303 of record JASAMX010005720.1, read on the forward strand.
TTCTTTTGAATAAGTTGAAATTATAATTTGAACTATGATTTATTATTTTAGACTTAACGTTTTACAATGGTTATTAAATCGATAGCGGTCGTTCTTATGACGGTTCTTTGTGTTTTTACCGTGTATGCTTGCGAACCTGCTGACATATCCTGTTTTAATTGCTCTAGAAGTCGTTAATTCAATTCAAAAAGAATTTTGTGTGTAAAATCGTTTCTTTATAAGGACAATGATAAATGGGTAGCAACTATAGGTAAACCCAACGTGGCTGCAACAGTTGTTCCTTAGATTAAAAAATGTCCCCATTAAGTAAACATTTAAATCACGAGAATCTGACGTCACCTTATCAGCCAATTAGATTCAATTTAATACAGAGTATTTGTTTGATAAAGTGACGTCAGATTCTTGTTATTTGAGTGGTTACTTAATGGGGGGCATTTTTTAATCCAACGAACAACTGTTGCAGCCACGTTGGGTTTACCTTTAGTATATAATGATTCAATAAAAAATTAATCGTAACTGGTGATTCATTTTAAAAAATTGTATAAAACATAAAGATTTACAGTCGCTTTGATGTTATACAGTATAAAACATCTTACTGCTTTGGTGAACCAAGTATATTCGGGAGTTTTTGTACTTGTGCTCAATAGACATTTTATTTGTATTATTTATTTGAATTATAAGTTTTGGAATTTCTCATACTCTTATATAAAGTTAAAAAAACATAGGAATTTTCACATTTGGCAAAAATTGCAGTAGGGAGGTTGTAGCGAAGTGGCAAAAAATACGTTTTGCATACTGGAGGTTCCTGGACCAAGTTTCGACTAAGACATGCCGAATTGTCATAATATTTATTGTTTAGTAATAGTGTTATATGTATATTTGGTTGCGGAATGCTGAGTAATATTGGCCTTGTGTATCCTGCCCTATTCCAAATAAAGATTTAAAACAATAAACTTCTTAAAATGAAACACCTGAGGTTTATTTTATAAAAGCGTTTGTAAATTCCCATTTTACGAATTCCTGACTTTTTTTTTGTAAAATACATGATATAGGATATAGCATGACGGAAAAAATCGATGAACGAACGGCCAATCAGCGCAGAGCACCACTGAGATACCTTCTTGGATTACAAGTCGAAAAATCTATCAATATTTAACAAAAAATAGGTGGAGCTTAAAAACAAAACTCAGCTTTAAGGTAGAACTTCACAGTTTTGACCACTTGGACTACAAGTCGCATATCATTATAAATATTAATTTTTGGCCCATAAAAGTGGGAAGCTATAAAAAGTTAAGAATCTGTGCTATCCAGTGGTTATAAAAACATCACTGAAAAGTTTGTCCAGTTCGCAACAGATGTCCATGGATTCTACCTCTGAAAACCACAATAAGGCCTTTTAAAAAAAATTGATTCGTTATTTTTGGGCGAAATTTTATAATAAATTAGGGTAATGTAGGGGGCAACCTTCAGAGGTGGTTTGGGTTCAAAATGATCTCAGGATTTTTTTTAAATTGCAAAAAAGACCTTTTTTACAAAAATATATAGTAAAAAAAATCCTGAAGTCCTTTTTTAATCGTTTATAATAAAAAAAATGATAAAAGCCTATATCTAACTATTTCCAAACTTTCGTTTAAAAATAACGAATCAATTTTTTTTTAATTTTCGTTTAATTTTCTTTTAATTGACGCCAAGAAACTACATTTTGAACCATTCCTTTAAAAGTTCCTTTTACTTGAAATTCCCAGAGGACCCAGTAGCCGAGTGGTTAGTACGTCACGCTCGGATTCTCGGATCCATGGTTTCGAGTAGTCGCTCGACCATGTTTTTAACGCCGAAAAAAATTTTTTTTTATTTTTTAGCTTTTTAATTTAAAAAAATGTTTTATTATTTAATATTGCGGAGTCCTTTTGGGTTGCCTGTGACGTCATAATTAGTTGAAGATGGTACGTGATTTTGCATGGCTAACAGACAATATTTAAAAGTTTATTAAAACCAACGTTTCGATGCTGATAAAACACAGCTCTTCGTCAGGGAACTGAAACAGTAATAAAATACATTAAAAATAACAAAATAAAACAATTATTATCAATACTGTCGAATAATGAAATTAAAACTAGCAACGGAAGACGCGTACAAATTTTTAATAATTATAGCTAAAATTGGAAGATAACAAACAAAAGTTTATATGATTATATGCAAAATGACCTTATAACTTATATAATATATATTATAAATAAATAAAAAATAAAAACGGGTAGAATGTCATTTTAATAAATAATATAAAACTAGGATATATAATTAGAAAAATTAATGCCCTGTCATCGAAGAAAATGATTAAAAATGAAAAGTAAAAGTAACAACACAGATATAAGTTTAAAACAACAATGAAATTAAACAAGAAAATTAATATAACCAAATTAGGAAGTTAAATTAATGTACCAATAAAATATTATTGTAGAAAACATTTTTTACGTTATTACGTTAATCTTAATTTTTGCAGTAGAACAGAATAAACATTGGGCACTAAATTACAAATTTCTTTTGAATGCACATTTAATAAATTTGTACTGTTTTTATTAGCATAAATAAAACACGCCTCTTTAAAACATAACCCAAAATAGTTGTCCTCAAACGCCAATAACTTTGAAAAGCTAAAACTGTGCTTAGTATTACGACTGTGTAAAGAAATAGAAGAGAGACCTGTGTCTTTAGTTGGGCTTTGGGCGGCACGTGTGTGTTCAGAAAAACGAACGGTAAAATTACGCTGGCTTCTTCCTATATAGAACGAGTCATAATCATCACAAATTAATAGATAAACAACGTTATTCCTAGCTAAATTCTCTGACATTGCCCGGTCGACATTTAAATAAAATAATTTTGAGCGAAGTGTAGAAGGAGACCGAAAAAATGTTAAAAACCCCGCGTTTTTTAGTATACATTTTAAGATATATGAGGCTTTACTTTTTATGACGTCACAGGCAACCCCAAAGGACTCCGCAATATTCTTAAATTTCGCTTTGGCCAGGAAGCGGTTCAAAAACTGAATACAGTTTTACGATGGAATGAGAAACTAGCTAACTGCAGATATCGTATTAAATTTTTAAAAATTTGTAAATATTATCGAAATTTTCCCAAGTTTATCAACAATATATTTTTATCATTTTACAAACTGGCTGGTCCTTATAGCAAGAAAGCAATACATAATTCAAAGCTGTTTATTCTACAGTCTTGTATCCGTGATAGCTACGTCTCCGAAACCAAAATTAGAAAATCGCTAACAGACTCTGTTTTATACTTCAAAAATCTTCAGGATGACTCAGTTTTATCAACTGTTTTGGCATATTCAAAAAATCGATATTTTGGATCCTTCCGTAAAACAAAACTCAAAAACGACAATAAATTTGAAAAATTATATTTTAATAAATTTGGTCATTTTTATAAAAATTGCAGTATTTGGCCGGATAGGAATTTTCGAGATTCTGTTATAGTTAACGCTACTAGTAGTACTTTTTCTGAAGCAGAATTAGATATTCTTGCCTGTGGTCCTAAGTTTTGTCTGCCACCCAAGCGAGTTCCTATCCTACAAACATTATGTGCAGTGGAATCCGCTTTGGTGAAAGTAGACGGAAATTTGGACTCAGGTGTATCTAATGAAGCTTTGCGCGCTCAAATTACTTCGTGTTTAAGTCACTGTTCTGTAACAAGTAAAAATCCTAAGGTTATTTATGATAAAGTTGAAGTAGTTGTATCAGACTTAAGAAAGAAAGCGCAGAATGAAGATTTAGTATTTGTCTCGGCCGACAAAGGTGCAAAAACAGTAATATTACAAAAATCAACCTATTTTACTAAAATGTCGGCTCACTTTTCAAATAAAAATTTATTTACCAAAATCACAAAAAACAAAATAAAAACTGCTTATACTAACGTAAAATCGGTGCTTTCTTCCTTCCTATCAGCGAATATAATTATGAGTATGTTGCCAACCTTGGATAGAAGTATTATTCCTAATCCGTACGGTTTAATAAAAGTCCATAAAGCAAATAATCCTATTAGAGTCATTACTCCAATGTATGGGTCCATGTTTTATTCCGTCGCAAAGAAGTTAGACTCTGTTTTAAAGCCATCTGTTCAGCTTTTAGAGTATCGAATACCGTCTATTCCTAGTTTCATATCTGAGCTTAAGTCTGTTTTAATAAAACCTAGTTATTTTATGGTAAGTATCGATGCTGTCAGTTTGTTTGATAATGTAGATGTTTGTTTTATTATTAATGAGTTGCCGAATATACTATATAATACTGAAAGGTCCTGGCGCGAAAATGTTACTTTCTTTTCTTCTGTTTCAATTAAAACCATAGTGGATCTGTTTATGTGTGTTTTAAATAATAGTTTTTTAAAATTCAATGATGATATCTTGAGTCAAAATTACGGTGTGCCGATGGGCAACCCTATTTCTGTATCTGTAAGCGATTTATATTTAGGGATTTTAGAATCAAAATTTCTTAAAAATGTGTGTCCAAAAATTTTAGTACCTGTGCTCTATCGTAGATATATTGATGATATACTTATTTTGTTCGATTTGAAAATACCTTATTCTAATATTAATGGTATGGTTAATGCTTTTTTATCTGAGTTTCATGAATTTTTACAGCCTACAAAAATCCGCTTTACATCTGAGCTTGAATCATCGAATGTTTTACCGTTTCTTGACTGCCTCATAAAAAGATCTGAAAGCAAAATTGAAATAGAAGTATATCGCAAACCAACGCATTCCAATAGGTACATTTCAAAATATTCCTTTATTCCAAACCAATATCTTTCTAGCGCTCTTAATACTTTAAAATTACGTGCATTACGATATTCAACTAATTCAATTTCGCTTCAAAATGAGTTTAATTTCTTGTACAATGTATTTGTAAATAAGCATGGCTATCCTAAAGACTTCGTAGCAAAATTCTTTGATTTATCGTGTCTCAAATCCGGTTGCTGTCCTCCACCTCTTCCAAAAAGCACCTTGCCTTCAATCACTCTTCCTTTTTTTGGTAAAGCCTCATATAACTTAAAACGTATACTAAAAAACGCGGGGTTTTTAACATTTTTTCGGTCTCCTTCTACACTTCGCTCAAAATTATTTTATTTAAATGTCGACCGGGCAATGTCAGAGAATTTAGCTAGGAATAACGTTGTTTATCTATTAATTTGTGATGATTGTGACTCGTTCTATATAGGAAGAAGCCAGCGTAATTTTACCGTTCGTTTTTCTGAACACACACGTGCCGCCCAAAGCTCAACTAAAGACACAGGTCTCTCTTCTATTTCTTTACACAGTCGTAATACTAAGCACAGTTTTAGCTTTTCAAAGTTCCTGGCGTTTGAGGACAACTATTTTGGGTTATGTTTTAAAGAGGCGTGTTTTATTTATGCTAATAAAAACAGTACAAATTTATTAAATGTGCATTCAAAAGAAATTTGTAATTTAGTGCCCAATGTTTATTCTGTTCTACTGCAAAAATTAAGAAACCCAACAACAACCAAAAACACCCAATTAAAGTAATAACGTAAAAAAATGTTTTCTACAATAATATTTTATTGGTACATTAATTTAACTTCCTAATTTGGTTATATTAATTTTCTTGTTTAATTTCATTGTTGTTTTAAACTTATAACTGTGTTGTTACTTTTACTTTTCATTTTTAAACATTTTCTTCGATGACAGGGCATTAATTTTTCTAATTATATATCCTAGTTTTATATTATTTATTAAAATGACATTCTACCCGTTTTTATTTTTTATTTATTTATAATATATATTATATAAGTTATAAGGTCATTTTGCATATAATCATATAAGCTTTTGTTTGTTATCTTCCAATTTTAGCTATAATTATTAAAAAATTTGTACGCGTCTTCCGTTGCTAGTTTTAATTTCATTATTCGACAGTATTGATAATAATTGTTTTATTTTATTATTTTTAATGTATTTTATTACTGTTTCAGTTCCCTGACGAAGAGCTGTGTTTTATCAGCATCGAAACGTTGGTTTTAATAAACTTTTAAATATTGTCTGTTAGCCATGCAAAATCACGTACCATCTTGTAATTGGATAAAAAGTAAGAATTATTTGTTTAGATTACAATAATTTTATTTTCGGTTCAAAAAATTACAAAGTAAATTTAGAGAGTATTCTTCATTAATTCGCGTGAATTATGGATTTATTTATTTACGTGAATTTAGATAAATTGAGTTGTTCCATTATTAAATTAAAACATGATATTTATTATAAATTGCAAGAATTAACAAAGAATATGACTTTAAATAAAAATAATAAAAATATTATTTAAATGGACTGAAATTATGTTGTTATAATGGAGGAGGAGGAGGCCTCCATATTCTAAGGAGGTTTTTTATTTAGGAGTTGAACATCTTTTGGTTAAGTGTTATATATTTTTATTTTTTAGGGTCAAGCTCACAATTAAGCTAATTAGCTTGAGCTAATTGTGAGCTTGACCTTGAGCCTGGGATTTATTGTGAGCTTGAGCTTGAGCTTAGTACTCTCAATACTCACCATTTGTGAGCAGCTCAATGCATCCCTAGTCTACATAATGTCCATCTCAGACTAATCCACATATTTTCTATCCACATCCAATCCACTTCCGGGGAAAAATCGCCCTATTTTCCTGCTCTATTCTTAGAGTATTTTTCAAAGCTAGTAAATTATTAATGAAAGAACAATTTGGTTTTTGATCAAAACGTTTAACAGATATTTAACTCCTTAACTGTCATAGTTTGACAAAAAATTTACAACTCGAAAAGTATGTATTGTACATAGATTATGCAAGACCTTTTGACAAAATTTGCCACAATAAGCTTTAGTCGAAAGCTCCTGTAATTAACTATTTTATTATCCATTGTTGATAATCAAAACCATTCATGTGTTCAAAAAAGTAAGGGTATTCTAAAATTTTTAATTCACATAAATAATACAGATAAAACGTTTATTAAGTACATGCACAAGAGGTCGTGAATTTACGTTGTTTATTTTCATTAAAAAATTCTTATAAAATTGCGAAAAAAATATATGGCAATGCAATAAATCGTACAAAATAGTAAATGTTAGCAAAAACATATAAATAAACAATCCAGCCACTGTTTCTTTGTATAGTAATGTTGTCAAAACAATAGGATGTTTCATACTGCATAACATCAAAGCGACTGCAAATCTTTATGTTTTATGCAAAATTTTTGAAAAAAAAAATCAACAGTTACATTTAATTTTTTAGTAAATAATTGTAATCCAGCTGCAAACCATTTATAATTGTTCATGTAAGGAAACCAATTTAAGTCCCAAAATCACTATGCCCTGAAAGATTCTTTAGAGCAATTTAAACAGAATATGTCACCAGGAGAGTATAGGCACCTTGCACTGGAACTCGGTTTATACATGAAGTATGCGATATACATAAGTGTGACTATAATGGATAATTACCGTCCCTCCTACTCATTTTTCGTAGTATGCAGATCAACAAACCGAAATTTTGTGCCTTTTCGTTCCATTGATCTGCATACTACAAAAGATAAGTAGGAGATACGGTAATTATCCATTATGGTGACACTTCATGTATAAACCGAGTTCCAGTGCAAGGTGCCGTCACAGACACAAGTAGACCCAAGTAAGACCCAAGTACACAGGGTGAAAACAGAAAAAAACCGTCAAAAGAACAACCGTGTTACGTATAATGTTTTAGTGAATCATTTTATACCAGTTGCCAATCACTTTCAATGATATTCACATATAAAACAGGCTACGTCAGGGGAAGGGCAACTATACACGATGAAAGCTGAGAGAACCGTCAAAAAAACGACCGCTGTCGATTTAATAGCCATCCTAAAATGTTAACACTAAAATAAATAATTACAGTTAAAATAATTTCACTTATTTAAAAGCAGAACTGGAAGTTTGGGGTTGACTTAAACATTTTTTAAAATTTACATCAGATCAGACTAATAAAATAATCAGCTTTTCTTTTTTTTTAGCAGAAAAGACATTTTATTTTCTGGTTTTAAATGTAACAGTCACGTTAGAATTTTAAGAGCCTTCAAAATGGCAAGTACTGATGATGATTGTCGTTGTAATAGTAGAATACTATGTTTATTGAAGAGAAATGATTTTCCCAGGCGCTTATCCCGGTAAGGACGGGGTGCCTGAATTTGAAAAACGGTTTTTACCTGCCTTCGACCTTTCTCCATCGGAAATTTTGCTGCCTCTCACCTGCCTCCTACCTGCTACCACCTAGAGTTGTGCTAGTTAACTTACTAGTTACTAGTTAACTAGTGCATTTTTCTGGCTAGTTTACTTACTAGTTAACTTACTAGCTGGTAATTTTGAGCAATTAACTTACTAGTTAACTAACTAGTTTACATTTTTGACCAATTAACTTACTAGATAACTTACTAGTTTAAAATTTTAAGCATTTAACTTACTAGTTAACTAGTTAGCTAGCTGGAAAACACTAGTTATTTCAAGTAGTTAAAACATTTTTTGATAAAAAATATTTATTTTGTCATTATTTTTATTTCTACCGCAGCTGGCTAAAAGTTTATAATTTTTATATTAGATAATAAACAATTTGCCATATGGTATGATTTTAACATATTTTACAGGGGAACTGCAGAAATTCAGGGAAAATTACTGTATTTTTAAAAGAAGTAATTTTTTCCACTAAAATAGAGAAATATACACAAAAATACAATATCCTATCTTTAATTAAACAATAAGAGCGCACTATATTGGCAAATGTTACAAATAAGCTGCTATACTGTTAAGCAAAATAAAATCTATCTTTTACTGTATTTCAGCTATTAAACAAAGATCGCTAATAATAGCAACAAAAAAAAACTACCTCGAATGCGTAGATAAAACTATCCACAATTGAGGCAATTGATCTTGATATTAAAATTTTTTTTACAAACGGCCTGCTTTTTTAATGGGGCTGACTCTGGTTGACTTATATCTAGATGACCTCGTAAATTTGTAAGTAGAAGACCAATCACAATTGTGCAGTTATGAAGTGTTAAAAAACTAATTGGAACACGGAGTTTTTTTATTTCGTGCTTTTTTCAAAATTTGTAAAAAGTAAAAATGTAAAAATTTGTAAATTTGTAATATACTAAAATTTGTATATTTTTCACAAAATATACAAATTTTAGTAAATTTTAGCCTATAAAAAAGGAATTTTGTTCCAAATTTAGTAATTTGAGAAACAAAACAATTTCATTTTAATATTAAACTGTTTTTACTTAAAAATTTAAAATTGCTGTTAAATAGACGATTCAATTTTGCTAAATAGACAATTTAATTGAGGTCAGCTAGCATTAAGTTGCCAATAAGAAAACACCTTTCACCGTGTAAAAACTTACTTCGTATGGTGGTATAGGATAACTGACTTAATTTCGGCCAGGCATTATTTTCGATCACAAATGTAGGGTGTTAGGAAATTGGCTTATTTTTAAAGCACTAAAGAACTAGCACAAAAGGCACAAAAGTAACTGGATGAATGTTGAATAAAGTGTTTTTGCAAAAGTTTTTTATTTGTGTTAGTCTGCATTATCGATATTTTCATACAAAAAGTAATTTTTTTATGATTTTCTTAATTTTTGCTTTGTGTTTAAGCTGCATCAAATTTAGAACGAAGCATTATATAACCTAAAAATAACTTCTATTTAAGGGTCAAAATTCTTAATTTTCATGTATTGATATTTTCTTCAAAATCACTTTGCAATGCGTTTAACTAACTGCGCATTTTAAGATTCCGTTAATTTCGGTTATCTTAAAATTTAGGTAAAAGAACCTGCCGTTTTTTGCTGTTTTCAAATATCATCGTACTACCGTATTTATAAAGAATTTTTTTGCCCTTTGACTTTTTTGACGTTTTTTTAAGCCAAACAAACAAACAATACATGTTATTTAAAGTTTTACTAATAACTATAAAAGTTTGCAAACGGGAAAATTAAGTTATATGTACCAAGAACAATACCTAAGGATAAATTTGCAACCTTTGAAAATTTTTATTGTTCGTTTTGCCAAAAGCTATAGCCAGTTTTTTCTAGGTGGCCGAAGTTAATGGCTCGCGCTTTAATTTCGGCCACTATAAAAAACTTTAAACCTCCACTGATCTTTAAGTGTAACGGAAATTTAAAAATTTTGCACTGGAATAACAAAAATAGCTATCGTTTGATTTTTAGACCAAATCTTGGGTCGATTGGAAAAATCGGAAAAAAACTTATTCAAAAAAATAAAAAAAGGTGGCCGAAATTAAGTCAGCTACCCTATAGCTAACGGAATAACATCGGGCTTAATTTGTGAATAACCGCGACGACACCTGTAGCGTGTCATATTATTACACATTTCCATGTTCGTTTTCTTTTGTTTTTATGTTCTTTTTTCTGTGTTTAAAATTTAAACCAAAAAATAACATACATTAAAAACGAGTTTTTACTGTTTAGTTAGGAAATGAAATAAAAGTTCAATTTCTTAATATGCAAAAAGCGAGCTTATTTTGCGAGGGTTCTGTTTTTTGATAAATTAATTTAATGTATTTGTCCGCAAAAAAACGAATTTCAAAAAGTTTCGTTAATAAAGTTACTCTAATTTGTTGGTCAAACTAAAGTGTAATTGTACTAAACTTTGTGAGCGTTCCGTTTAGTGATGTTCTCCGAAACTCCGTTTTTAGGAGACCCGAAACAATTCTGGAGCCCCGAAGCTCTGCCCTATTTTTGTACTAATTTCATGAATAATTAAAGAGAAATGTTATAAAATATTTTGTGGAAATTTTTTTATTATAAATTTTTTTAAAACTTATTTAAAAGAATGAAAATAATTTTAAAAATGTACATACAGTAACATTAACAGAATTTCAAGCTTAAATAAGCCTAAAATCGCTGATTTAAACGGCGGAACTCCAAAGCTTCCTCCCCTTTATTGGCTGGAGCTCCGGAGCACAATATTGAAGGGTAAAAACGTCACTA
>JASAMX010005722.1:0-29577 GCA_030248175.1 Microlaimidae sp. YZB2_3
AAAAGGAGAGACGGTAGAAAAGCTTTATGATAGCATTGCTGAGGGTGTGGATGGTTCTAATTCACTTACTGACGCCGCAAAGGAGAGATTGCTTTTTTATGGTTGTCTTCTGGAAGAACTCACTTATTACACGACTCTGCTTCAAAGTCATTTACTTTCAGCCGCTGCGACGCCAGCCATGTCTGCGCCCAATCCAGCCATACAAGCGGCAACGCCCATTTCTGTTTCTATGTTGCCCACTAAAAATTTTGTGCAGATGCCTTGGATTCAGCCACCTAGTTTTGATTGAAAAATTTTAAATCATTTATGGATCAGTTTAATGCTGCTATTTATGTTCGACAGGATCTTCCTGTGGTTCAAAATTTATTTATTTGCGATCTGGGCTGTTTGGCCCCCACGGGTTCTCATTGGATGTCTGGATTTGACCTCAGAGAACTACTGTTTGGCTTTGGAGATGCTTAATTCACGATATGGTGATCCAATGGTTCTAAAAGATGCGCTTTATTGCAAATTTAAATCGCTTAATATTGCACTTTCTCTTTCAACACTCTTCAACATGGTCTCTTATATTATTGCACGGTCTCTTATTTCAACACTTGATTTCCTAATTTTCCAGAATTTTGGCTAAAAAAGGGTTCAAAGAAAAGTAACTTCAATGTATATCACCGTAGGATTTTCGGGTTTATCTAGATAATTAATTTCATTGTGGCCTATAGTATTTACGGGCGCACAGTTAAAATTACCAGGAGATTGAGGAAATCTTTCCGAAGAATTAAAATTTTGCCTCCGAGTAGAATAAAATTCTTGGTTATTTTGGGTATAATTATTTTTTGTTATCAAATTTGATTTTGTAGGGTCTCTGTTATAAGCTAAGGATGAACAAACAGAGCGTATATGTCCAGTTTTATTGCAATTATAGCAACGCGATTGCATTTGCGTACTTCATTTATTGCGGTTTTGCTTTAATTGCAAATTATAGTCACTTCTATTTTGGTATTGTGGTTTTTTGAATTGATTCGTAAACCTTCAGTTCACCGGAGTGTTATTAAATCTTAAATTTCTTGTTTGCACATCCCTCATTTGAGCCTTAAGTTTACAAATTTCAGCTTCGGTATTCATTTCACCAATTTTTTCTTTTTCAGAATAGTTATTCTCGGGTGTTAAAAGTTTTTTAATATTCTTAGAATGAGTAAAATATGAATTATTTTGATCGTTAGTAGTGGTATTGCTTTGGGGGTTTAATATTGATGCTATAGTAGCAGTATATAAATTAGTTTGGATTTCCATGCGTCCTACCATAGCCATTAGTTAAAAGTAATGGTAACTTAAGCGTGGATTGTAAATTGGCTGTAAAAGTATCTAATAGCATTCGCTCTTTAATACTTTCTTGCAAATTAGGATAAGCCTCATTTAAAAACAATTGTAATTGATCGGCGAAATTATCAACCGATTCATGTATTCCTTGATAACAATTTTGAAACTGTACAATTGTTAAACGTTGCGCTTCTGGGCTTTGAAACTCTTCTATTAAAGCGTGGCTTAATTGCGAAAAATCATCTTTTTGCGCGTTTGTTAAATCTTGATAAACCTGTTGGGCATGACCAGTTAAAAGTGTTGGTAAAATATTAACTTTCTGATCATCCGACAAATTACAGGTTTTAGCGTATTAGTTAATTTTTCTCATAAATTCAGGAAAACTCTCTCCTAATTTTCCACCATATTCGGGTAAAATGGCAAATGGAGGTTTGTGTTGGGGTTCAATTTTATTTTTATATTCTTTCTCACGAGTTGAATTTAAGGCATCTAACGCTTCGTTTAAATTTTTGACATCTGCCAACCGATTTTTTAATTCCTGGCTATGGTGAGCCGTAAGTTTTTGTAACTCTAAAACTGTGGACATATTTTTTAAACGAATATCGTTAAGGAAAACTTCGTCTTCTGAGTCAGAATTTTGTTTGTCTCTATTAAACATCAACTGTGCCCATTTGTAAACTTAAAAAACGTAATAATAAAAGACTATATTTTGATAGATTTTTACTGTTTGATCATTACAAAAAAACAAAACTAAAATAAATTTTTGCTCTCTAAAAAGTGGCCCTAAAAAATTCGTTGAAAAAAAAGTCGTAAATTACATTTTGATTAAATTAACGAAATAAGTAGGTTAGAAAAGTGTTGCTATAATATTAGTTGATTGAACGAAAAAATTCGTAAAATTAACTTAGAAAAATTTCGTTGAAATTGATAATTGCTCTTTACATATTAAACATACAGTTTTGTCTCGTGCGGCGGTTTTTTATTTTATAATTAGGTTTACCACTAGTTTTGTTTGACTATTTTATATATATTCTACGAAAATAATCAAATCCTATTTGTAACTGAAGTCAAATTCTTTCAACCTTCATTTTTTTGTTTTATGCTTATTAATAACAAAAATAATTGTTTTAAAACAAAAAAATAAGGTTCGGCCAATTTAATTCGACAAGTTTTAATATTTACCACGGGACGTTTCCTTTAATTTTGTTCTGAATATAGCAAACTTGTGAGGATATTTTGTTGGAAATATTGGAAATTCTTCGCTATTGTTAAAACAAAATTACTTTGCAAAGAAAAAACTCCAAAGGCGCTGATGATTTCTATGGAATTAAGATGGCAGAAACTGCTTGTGTGTGCACTGACTTTAAATCCTTAGTTTGAAGTGTGTAAAATTTTCTGCTAGGGATTTTAAGTTTTTGCAACATTTTATTTATTTTTTTTAAAGTGTGAAATCTGCACTTTCATTTACAAAACAAATTAAGGAAGGACAGACTAAGGTAAGAAATGTTTTGTCTTTTAATTAAAACGATCTTATATTTGAAAAGTAACCATAAATCACTTTTTTCTTTACGCTTAAAATGGTTAAATAAGAAAAAATATGGAAAAATGTTTGGCCGAAGAAGGACTTTTCTTCTCGCCATCGCGCTGAAACTAAAAAAAGTAAAATTTGGACGTTAAAACTATTGTTTTGAATTTTTAATCTATTATGCTTGTTAAGTATTATAAATTCTTGCTTCATGTAAACTTATTCTATGCATCCTTTAACCGGAGTTTTATCGGAAAAATTTTATTGTAAGACGGGAGTTTCACTAATTTTTTATTAAGCCTTTAATAAATAAAAAAATCGTAAAAGTTACTAATTAAGTGAGCGGATCCTTTCCCGTTAAAAAATTCGTAGAAACTTACTAATTTCTACGTTATATTAACCAATCACTTTTAAGAGAGTGGCTTGGCAGGACGAAATCAATTTTTAAAATTTTAACAGGTAAGCAGGTAGCAGGCCTTAGAAAACAATATTAACACTTAAATATTTGAACCGTCGTGGAGTATAATTGGCTTAATACCAAAAACAGACCACGTAATATTTTCACCGTCGATCTTACAAAAATGGGCCCGCGTAAGTATTGAAAAACCTCAACAATTAAAACACGAAAAATATAGCCAGAAATAATAGGATCCGCGGATATGGTAGTGGTCTTTGTTCTCAAATAACTAATCAACAACAAATAAAATTTAAAAAATCTCAAAATTCACTCCTCAAAAAATAAAACCATTAAAAGTACTTTTCGGCCGTTATTGTTTAAATTTAAATTATTAGTTTTGGTACCTGATTAGTTTTAATTGCAAAAAACATTTTTTTTTTGTATTTAAATAGATTTAAAAGATGAAAAGCAGGACAAAAAAAATAATTTTATATGTTTGAAACAAATTTTGTTGTTTGAGAAAACCACAGAAATTGCAAGTGCACCACCGAATTGGAAAAGATGCCAAGGTACTTGCTGGCCAGCAAGATTTTATTATTTTTAAGTACCTTAAACTTCCTTCCTCAAGGGTAAGGTCACTCTGGGTGTTACCACTTATTTGACTCCTTCACGAGGCTATTAGGCTTTAAGGTAATAGGCGTTGGATAGTTATTCGTATTAGCCTTATTGTCTTTTGGTTTATAGTTACGATTTGTTTGTAAAATTATATAAGTAAAAGGTTAAACGCGAGAATAAAACAAAGTTTATTTAACAAAATTCTATATTGATGTGTAAATATGAGAAAGAGTAAATAATCACAATTACAATAAAAATCACAAAGGAAGTTGTGTCTTTTATAGCGGGTTAAGTGGGAGATTAGGCCTTGCTCTAACCAAGGGCATCTGTGTCCGTTTTCTTCTATATGCATTTTATGTTATCGTGTGACTTAATTAAAATCAAGAGTGTATCGATAATGTTGATCCTGAATGATCTTTGACTCAAGGCGTGGTTTCAATGATTAAAGTTTTATCCAGACCCGATTTGTTATCATTTGATTAAATCTTTTCATATCAGTGACCTTGGGATTAATTTATTTGGAGTGAATCACATATTTTGTTATAATGGGTTTTTAATTCCTTGACGGCTATTACCATAACCGCTTATGTGTTAAGGCTAGGATTTTATATTTTCTATAAGTGTTTAGTGATATAAAATAAATAAATGTTAGTGTTTTCTTTCGGTTAGATGTGTTAAATGTAACTATTCGTTACACTCTCTAAAAGTGGCAAACACTGAGTGTTTAGGGCCTTTTAATTTCCTAACAGTTTTTTTGATTTTTTGCCGTTTTCCACTTATCAATTTTCTTTTTCAAGAAGGAGTTTTTGCAAAAATTCACTCACCATCCAATCAGGAGGATATCACCAAGAACCCAATTTTAATCTAGCATACTCACGTTAACTTTTTCGATAGCGACCAGCTCAGCGCTAACTGCGTTTATAGGTGTCACTAAGCTCAGCTTGACGTATATTAGTAACAATATTTTAAAGAATAAGACATGTAAAAAATGCTTACCCATAATTGAATTTGTGAGGATGGTCGGCGTTGACCTTGCCGCATTCCTGGTCATCCTTCAGGTGGCTCCTCCAGGGTATCCATTCCGGTGGACGCCAGTGGCTGTGTTGGCGCTCTGGCTGGGTGGTGGTGTTCATGACCACCCTAGTGATCGCACCCACTGCTGCCCACTTGTTCTTGTAGTAGGGCATGCTGTTCTAAAATGCTGATCTCAGGGCCAGGGTAAAGAAAATTGCGTTTACTGGGGCCGGTGCCGGGGCCGGGATGGAAAAAAGTGCCTAGCTAGGTGGGGCTGGGGCCGAGGTCGATCCCTAGGTACACTTTTGTGAACTTGGTTGGTATGAAATTTATTAGCGGTAAACAAGATTTACTCTCTCTCTCTCAGTCCTTTTTTTTCTTTTTCCTCTGTATATAAAATAGGTATATGTATCACTGTCAAAAATGTTAAAAAACGCTTTAAAATTTTCCTTTTTAGAGGTGCTTACCCCGGTTTACCTCGGCTCATTTGACAGCTAAAATGCCAATGCCGGGGCCGGGGTAAAGGAAATTGCGTTTACCGGGGCCGGGGTGGAAAAAAAGTTCCGGGGCAAGCCGGGGCTGGGGTTCAGGTATCCCTAGTTACACTTTTGTGAACTTGGTTGGTATAAAAGTTATTTGCGGTAAACAAGATTTACTCTCTCTCTCTCTCTCTCTCTCTCTCTCTCTCTCTCTCTCTCTCTCTCTCTCTCTCTCTCTCTCTCTCTCTCTCTCTCTCTCTCTCTCTCTCTCTCTTTCTCTCTCTCTCTCTCTCTCTCTCTCTCTCTCTCTCTCTCTCTCTCTCTCTCTCTCTCTCTCTCTCTCTCTCTCTCTCTCTCTCTCTCTCTCTCTCTCTCTCTCATAGTCTTTTTTTTTCTTTTTCTAAATTTTTTTTTCTTTTTTAAATATCTTTAAAACTTAGGATTTTTATTTAGCCTGAAAAATGCTCTAAGAATAGAGCAGGAAAAAGAGGCGATTTTTCCCCGGCCGTGTGTTTAGACAAA
Source organism: Microlaimidae sp. YZB2_3 (assembly GCA_030248175.1). Lineage (NCBI taxonomy): Eukaryota > Metazoa > Nematoda > Chromadorea > Desmodorida > Microlaimidae > Microlaimidae sp. YZB2_3. Next base: position 5,867 of record JASAMX010005722.1, read on the forward strand.
AAAGATGTGGACTAGTCTGAGATGGACATTATGTGCACCATAAGAAATTTGTATTTTATTTGGCCAGCTGCCCAATGAATAAAAATTTTTATCATACTATAATAATTTGTTTATACGTTGAACTAATTACACAGCACTGTTGCATTTTTTAATCAGATGAAAAGACAATTTAAAAAATCACACTTACAGCAATGTTTGACAAGCGCGAAATTGCCAATTTTTCAATTAGAAGGTTATATTTATATGTGTACAAAACAACTATGAATGTGAAAACTTGGCGATTTTGCGCTTGTCAAACATTGCTGTGAGTGTGATTTTTTCAATTGTCATTTTATCAGACTAAAAAATGCAACAGTGCTGTGCTGTGTAATTAGTTCAACATATGAAGAATCGCGACGGTTAATTCGATGTACACAAAGGTCTTGAGAAGAATTAAAAATAATTTGTATAAGAGCAGAAAAATGAGGAGGAAAAAAATATGCAGAATTAGCTGTTTTTTTAAATGATTTCATATTTATGTTATTTTCGTGTATTATGATCGTGTTTTTTTCGTTAATCAACGTCATATACAAATTATTTTTAAATATTTTTGAGACCTCTGTGTACATTTAATTAATCTTCGTAATTTTCCATAAACAAATTATCATTATATGGTAAAAATTTTTATTCAGTGAGCAGCTGGCCAAATCATATACAATTTTCTTATGGTGCACATAATGTCCATCCCAACCTAGTCCACAGTGAGATGGCCTCGATTTACTTTGCTCGATGTTGCACAAAGTGGACTTTCTTGTTTCAACACTTACAGGTCAAATTTTTGACAACAAGAAGCCACTTTCTTCAGGTTTAAAAAGTTTTTGACTAAAATACAAATTCCGCCGCCATTTCGATTTCTATGATGCCTAAATACATTATATTTAATTTTTTCAACTAAAAAAGAGTTAGGAATATCTGGCGAAAGAAAAGTTTGAGTGATTATTATAATGTCGTAAAATTCGTTTTCAAGTAAATACATCAAGTTATCGATCTTATTAACAATAGACCTGGCATTAATTAATTTTAAGTTTAAGCATTTTTTATCATAAAAAACATTATTGTCAAATAAAACACGTTTAATACCTCTATCCGCCGCATTTATTTTGGGTCTGCTGCACTGATATTAGCAGAGTTTAAGTTCGGTTTTGAGTTTTGCGGTTTTTGCGCCACCTGTTTTTTAACAACAGACCAATTCAATGGATTCTGGTTGGAGCGATCAATTTTGTAGACTGGTGCTTGTTCTTCAGCAATTTTGTCATAACGATGCCTAGCTAAACTGTGAATGTGGCTAAGTTGTGCCTCAGAATAAAACGGTCTGAGGTAAACTTTGATAAAAGATTGGTTTCCATGCAGTTTTCTGGCATTATTAAGAATCAAATTTCTTTCTGAGGTTCTTGCAAATCGAAGTTTTAGTAGTCGAGGCCTCAATCGGTCAACCATATCACGCCCGATTCTGAAACTTTCAAGAACTTCTGGTGGATGAAAGTTTTTGAGCGTTACAGTTCTAATCAACGATCTTTTTTGGTGCTCTTTGCCTTTCTGGAGAACCGAGACTACAACGAATTTCGAATTTTCAGTTTCTTTGTCTTTTTCCTGCATTTTATTTGCGACTGCGTCAGACAACTGTAGAACAAACGGCGAGGGTTTCGGTTTTTGATGGCGATTCTTGAGTGAAACGGTTACCCAATCAGTTTCGCTATCATCAGATCAATCACTGGTATTTTCCATATTTGCAATAAGTTGAGACCCTGAAGAAAGTGGCTTCTTGTTGTCAAAAATTTGACCTGTAAGTGTTGAAACAAGAAAGTCCACTTTGTGCAACATCGAGCAAAGTAAATCGAGGCCATCTCACTGTGGACTAGGTTGGGATGGACATTATGTGCACCATAAGAAAATTGTATATGATTTGGCCAGCTGCTCACTGAATAAAAATTTTTACCATATAATGATAATTTGTTTATTACTACTATTATTATTACTATTACGAATATTATATTGTTTTTTTTAAATTAAGTACACAGAGGTCTCAAAAATATTTAAAAATAATTTGTATATGACGTTGATTAACGAAAAAAACACGATCATAATACACGAAAATAACATAAATATGAAATCATTTAAAAAAACAGCTAATTCTGCATATTTTTTTCCTCCTCATTTTTCTGCTCTTATACAAATTATTTTTAATTCTTCTCAAGACCTTTGTGTGCATCGAATTAACCATCGTGATTCTCCATATGTTGAACTAATTACACAGCACAGCACTGTTGCATTTTTTTATTCTGATAAAATGACAATTGAAAAAATCATACTCACAGCAATGTTTGACAAGCGCAAAATCGCCAAGTTTTCACATTCATAGTTGTTTTGTACACATATAAATATAACCTTCTAATTGAAAAATTGGCAATTTCGCGCTTGTCAAACATTGCTGTAAGTGTGATTTTTTAAATTGTCTTTTCATCTGATTAAAAAATGCAACAGTGCTGTGTAATTAGTTCAACGTATAAGCAAATTATTATAGTATGGTAAAAATTTTTATTCATTGGGCAGCTGGCCAGATAAAATACAAATTTCTTATGGTGCACATAATGTCCATCACATACTAGTCCACATCTTTTTTGTCTAAACACACGGCCGGGGAAAAATCGCCTCTTTTTCCTGCTCTATTCTTAGAGCATTTTTCAGGCTAAATAAAAATCCTAAGTTTTAAAGATATTTAAAAAAGAAAAAAATTTTAGAAAAAGAAAAAAAAAAGACTATGAGAGAGAGAGAGAGAGAGAGAGAGAGAGAGAGAGAGAGAGAGAGAGAGAGAGAGAGAGAGAGAGAGAGAGAGAGAGAGAGAGAGAGAGAGAGAGAGAGAGAGAGAGAGAGTAAATCTTGTTTACCGCAATAACTTTTATACCAATCAAGTTCACAAAAGTGTAACTAGGGATACCTGAACCCCAGCCCCGGCTTGCCCCGGAACTTTTTTCCACCCCGGCCCCGGTAAACGCAATTTTCTTTACCCCGGCCCCGGCATTGGCATTTTAGCTGTCAAATGAGCCGAGGTAAACCGGGGTAAGCACCTCTAAAAAAGAAAATTTTAAAGCGTTTCTTAACATTTTTGACAGTGATACATATACCTATTTTTATATACAGAGGAAAAAGAAAAAAAAGGACTGAGAGAGAGAGAGAGAGAGAGTAAATCTTGTTTACCGCTAATAACTTTCATTCCAACCAAGTTCACAAAAGTGTACCTAGGGATCGACCTGGGCCCCAGCCCCACCTAGCTATCCCGGCTATTCTATCCCGGCTATTCCATCCCGGCACCGGCACCGGCCCCGGTAAACGCAATTTTCTTTACCCTGGCCCCGGGATCAGCATTTTAGAACAGCATGCCCTACTACAAGAACAAGTGGGCAGCAGTGGGTGCGATCACTAGGGTGGTCATGAACACCACCACCCAGCCAGAGCGCCAACACAGCCACTGGTGTCCACTGGAATGGATACCCTGGAGGAGCCACCTGAAGGACCACCAGGAATGCGGCAAGGTCAACGCCAACCATCCTCACAAATTCAATTATGGGTAAGCATTTTTTACATGTCTTATTCTTTAAAATATTGTTACTAATATACGCCAAGCTGAGCTTAGTGACACCTATAAACGCAGTTAGCGCTGAGCTGGTCGCTATCGAAAAAGTTAACGTGAGTATGCTAGATTAAAATTGGATTCTTGATGATATCCTCCTGATTGGATGGTGAGTGAATTTTCGCAAAAACTCCTTCCTGAAAAAGAAAATTGATAAGTGGAAAACGGCAAAAAATCAAAAAAACTGCTAGGAAATTAAAAGGCCTTAAACACTCAGTGTTTGCCACTTTTAGAGAGTGTAACGAATAGTTACATTTAACACATCTAACCAAAAGAAAAAACTAAAGATAAATTCTATCAGGGTGAAAATAGATAAGAGAATACTATCAAAAACCAGCGTCAAAATAAATAATAATTTATTTTGAAAAAAATATCACGTGCAGAGAAACACATGACGCAACTAAATAATAATTGTTTACATAACCGCTAAAAACTTTTTTTTAATATTTCTCGCTCACGGGTTTATTGTTTAATTCTTCCTGGCGGAGAGCGGTTACGCCCTTAATTTCAGCCTGGAAGACTTTAGCTTTAACATTTATTTATTCTATATCACTAAACACTTATATAAAATATAAAATCCTAGCCTTAACACATAAGCGGTTATGGTAATAGCCGTCGAGGAATTAAAAACCCATTATAACAAAATATGTGATTCACTCCAAATAAATTAATCCCAAGGTCACTGATATGAAAAGATTTAATCAAATGATAACAAATCGGGTCTGGATAAAACTTTAATCATTGAAACCACGCCTTGAGTCAAAGATCATTCAGGATCAACGTTATCGATACACTCTTGATTTTAATTAAGTCACACGATAACATAAAATGCATATAGAAGAAAACGGACACAGATGCCCTTGGTTAGAGCAAGGCCTAATCTCCCACTTAACCCGCTATAAAAGACACAACTTCCTTTGTGATTTTCATTGTAATTGTGATTATTTACTCTTTCTCATATTTACACATCATTATATAATCTTGTTAAATAAACTTTGTTTTATTCTCGCGTTTAACCTTTTACTTATATAATTTTACAAACAAATCGTAACTATAAACCAAAAGACAATAAGGCTAATACGAATAACTATCCAACGCCTATTACCTTAAAGCCTAATAGCCTAGTAAAGGAGTCACATAAGTGGTAACACCCAGAGTGACCTTACCCTTGAGGAAGGAAGTTCAAATTACTTAAAAATAATAAAATCTTGCTGGCCAGCAAGTACCTTGGCATCTTTTCCAATTCGGTGGTGCACTTGCAATTTCTGTGGTTTTCTCAAACAACAAAATTGTTTCAAACATATAAAATTATTTTTTTGTCCTGCTTTTCATCTTTTAAATCTATTTAAATACAAAAAAAAATGTTTTTTGCAATTAAAACTAATCAGGTACCAAAACTAATAATTTAAATTTAAACAATAACGGCCGAAAAGTACTTTTAATGGTTTTATTTTTCGAGGAGTGAATTTTGAGATTTTTTAAATTTTATTTGTTGTTGATTAGTTATTTGAGAACAAAGACCACTACCACATCCGCGGATCCTATTATTTCTGGCTATATTTTTTGTGTTTTAATTGTTGAGGTTTTTCAATACTTACGCGGGCCCATTTTTGTAAGATCGACGGTGAAAATATTACGTGGTCTGTTTTTGGTATTAAACCAATTATACTCCACGACGGTTCAAATATTTAAGTGTTAATATTGTTTTCTAAGGCCTGCTACCTGCTTACCTGTTAAAATTTTAAAAATTGATTTCGTCCTGCCAAGCCAAAAATTTATTTTAGTTTTGTTTTTTTGTAATGATCAAACAGTAAAAATCTACCAAAATATAGTCTTTTATTATTACGTTTTTTTAAGTTTACAAATGGGCACAGTTGATGTTTAATAGAGACAAACAAAATTCTGACTCAGAAGACGAAGTTTTCCTTAACGATATTCGTTTAAAAAATATGTCCACAGTTTTAGAATTACAAAAACTTACGGCTCACCATAGCCAGGAATTAAAAAATCGGTTGGCAGATGTCAAAAATTTAAACGAAGCGTTAGATGCTTGAAATTCAAACCTAACTCGTGAGAAAAAATATAAAAATATAATTGAACCCCAACACAAACCTACATTTGCCATTTTACCCGAATATGGTGGAAAATTAGGAGAGAGTTTTCCTGAATTTATAAGAAAATTTAACCAATACGCTAAAGCCTGTAATTTGTCGGATGATCAGAAAGTTAATATTTTACCAACACTTTTAACTGGTCATGCCCAACAGGTTTATCAAGATTTAACAAACGCGCAAAAAGATGATTTTTCGCAATTAAGCCACGCTTTAATAGAAGAGTTTCAAAACCCAGAAGCGCAACGTTTAAAAACTGTGCAGTTTCGAAATTGTTACCAAGGAATACATGAATCGGTTGATAATTTCGCCGATCAATTACAATTGCTTTTAAATGAGGCTTATCCTAATTTGCAAGAAAGTATTAAAAGCGAATGCTATTAGATACTTTTACAGCCAATTTACAATCCACGCTTAAGTTACCATTACTTTTAACTAATGGCTATGGTAGGACGCATGGAAATCCAAACTAATTTATATACTGCTACTATAGCATCAATATTAAACCCCCAAACCAATACCACTACTAACGATCAAAATAATTCATATTTTACTCATTCTAAGAATATTAAAAAACTTTTAAAACCTGAGAATAACTATTCTGAAAAAGAAAAAAAATTGGTGAAATGGATACTGAAGCTGAAATTTGTAAACTTAAGCCTCAAATGAGGGATGTGCAAACAGGAAATTTAAGATTTAATAACACTCCGGTGAACTGATGGTTGACGAATCAATTCAGAAAACCACAATACCAAAATAGAAGTGACTATAATTTGCAATTAAAGCAAAACCGCGATAAGTGGAGTACGCAAATGCAATCGCGTTGCTATAATTGCAATAAAACTGGACACATACGCTCTGTTTGTCCATCTTTAGCTTATAACAGAGACCCTACAAAATCAAATTTGACAACAAAAAAATAATTACACCTAAAATAACCAAGAATTTTATTCTACTCAGAGGCAAAATTTTAATTCTTCGGAAAGATTTCCTCAATCTCTTAGTAATTTTAACCGTGCGCCGGTAAATACTATAGGCCACAATGAAATTAATTATCTAGATAAACCCGAAATCCCTACGGTGATATACATTGAAGTCACTTTTTTGAACCCTTTTTTAGCCAAAATTCTGGAAAATTGGGAAATCAAGTGTTGAAATAAACGACCGTGCAATAGTATAAGAGAACATTTTGAAGAGTGTCATATTAAGCGATTTAAATTTGCAATAAAGCGCATCTTTTAGAACCATTGGTTCATCATATCGTGAATTATGCATCTCCAAAGCCAAACAGTACTTCTCTGAGGTCAAATTCAGACATCCAATGAGAACCCGTGGGGGCCAAACAGCCCATATCGCAAATAAATAAATTTTGAACCGCAGGAAGATCCTGTCGAACATAAATAGCAGCATTAAACTGATCCATAAATGATTTAAAATTTTTCAATATGCCATCAAAACTAGGTGGCTGAATCCAAGGCATCTGCACAAAACTTTTAGTGGGCAACATAGAAACAGAAATGGGCGTTGCCGCTTGTATGGCTGGATTGGGCGCAGACATGGCTGGCGTCGCAGCGGCTGAAAGTAAATGACTTTGAAGCAGAGTCGTGTGATAAGTGAGTTCTTCCAGAAGACAATCATAAGAAAGCAATCTCTCCTTTGGGGCGTCAGTAAGTGAATTAGAACCATCCACACCCTCAGCAATGCTATCATAGAGCTTTTCTACCGTCTCTCCTTTTTTTTGTCAGTTAATTACTGCATATACTGTCGCCACTCTGTCAAAGTACTGGTCATGGCATTTAGTTTATTGTCTAAACGCCGCTTTTCAGCGCGAATATGAAAGGCAAATTCATTTAGGCGTGTAATATTTTCTGCGTCTGAGGCATTTAAACCCAGCTTCTCAATAAGCTTCAGAAATTACACAGCTAGGAAGTTGACAAGTCGCTTATTCTCAGGTCCTAACCTTTTTCAAAGTATTCCAGACATGGCTGCTTGGAACTAGAAGAGCTGTAACTTCAAGTTATTGACACTGAATTGTACAAGACGTAAAGCCAACGCTGTTAAACCAAAGACCAAAGGAATTGCACAGATATAAAAGACTAAAATGACTAAAAGAGAAAAGCCAAGAAAATTGTAATAAACCAAAGCGAAAGTAGTTCAAACACAGGTTATTTTCTATTGACATGTCAAAACCTGATGGGGTCCCCCCTCGCAGGTTAGTATCCTGCTGGCTGCGCCATGTCAACAAATGGTTCTGCGGTATAATATTGTATACTTTCCATTTGTTGTTATTGTAGGATTGAGTCCAATTAAATTATAAATATTTATTTGATTAAAATACACACATTAAAGTAAACATTTATTTTAAATTTAAATGTATTGTTAGCGGTTGGTTGTGGCTTTTCTTCATGCTAACACGATATAACAAAAAAAACATGCGGAAGTAAAACATTATATATTTTATATGAAATAAACATCACTGCAATATTCAGCTTTAAATTGCTGGCTAAAAATTATCTTATATTCATATTCATAACAAAATTAAGAAACATAAAAATTGCCGCATGATTACATTACATTAATATACAAATGATTAAGAAATGTAGAAATTTAGCGACAAGAACTATAGTTTGAAACAGATAAAATCTAACTTAACACAGTTAACATCTACAAAACAGCTACAGATTTTTACTAAAGTGATTAAATCTGCTGATTTAATTTTGACATTCATTTTTCTATAAAAAAATTGTTATCGCCCACAATCATCAAATGACTCAAATAAAATACATGTCAAAATACAAAACATTAATAAAATTGATCACCAAAAAAATCCAAAAATATTCTTTTTTTTAATTTCCCATTTAGCGTACCTTGAATAATGAACTCTTTTTTAATCAAAAAGCTAAAAATTAAAAGAAAAAATTTTTAACGTTAAAAATTTTGCCCAGGGGGAGACTCAAAACTACAGTTCTGAGATTTGAGCTCGACACATTAACCACTCGGCTACTAAGCCAGCTGAGGAAACTTTCCTAAAAGTTAGTATTAAAGAAACAGTTCAATGGTGAACAAACAGTTTTAATAGACGATAGCATTTTAGTCATAGTTTAGTTTGTTCACAATTTTTAACAAAGCAGTAGTACCATACATAATTCCGAGCCAGTTTTTAGGTTTTTAACGAAATCTTTACTATCACGTCTTTTTATTTTTCATTTGAAAAATTTTAACAATAAAATGATATTAAAAAACTTCAATGGTAGGGATTTCGCTAAAAAATTTTGTGGACATATACATTTGGTGTATATAACTTGAGATAAATTTTATCACGTAATATTAACTCTGCTTCTGTTAAATTGGAAAAACTGTTTTAGAATGCCTTTTTCAACAACGCATATTTCGGCGTGAAATGGTCCACCAAAAATGTTAAGGATACTGACCTTACCGGAAAAAATACCCTTTCTCCCAATATATAGTTTGCTTCTGTTTGTCATGTATGGCCAGAGTTATGCACACAAACCGACAGGGTATCCTAACTATATCGTTTCACCTTAAACCTACAATTACAATATAATATTTTATCAGAACTATAGTTTGAAACAGATAAAATCTAACTTAACACAGTTAACATAAAAACCAGGGATTGAAAATTAACCGATTGGTAGTTTAGATTAAATTAAAGATTAGATTATTGGTCTAATTTTGGTTTCAATTACGATTTAGATTAGATTATTCAAATAATTTTGATTAAGTTTTCAATTACGATTAATTTCAGGCCATATTTTAGGTTTAGATTAAGGTTTCGATTATTATATTTTGTGTATACTTCTTTAATATATACAGCCTATTTAAGCTCATAATCATTGAAATGCCTGAATTGTACACACTAAGGTGTTCAGTAAAAGGGCGAAGTTAGTAGAGAAACAAAACTAAATATTTTCAATCTCATAGTTGTAGGTTTGCATAAGGTTGAGACACTTATGTGTATGTCAATCAAAAATAGTAAATCAAACTCTAATTGTTTCAATGGTTTATTCATCTGCATACCGAAATAGCAGGTGTCCAACTGTAGAATGTTTATTGACTTTTACAAACTGAAATAAGATTAAAGTGGGTTACAAGAGGATGATTCAGTTCAAATAGGGCAGGCCCACCGCTGCCCACATGACAAAACTGCGCGGTTATAAAAGGTTGCATGACGTGGTGTCCCCATCACGGCGAACACGACATTTGCAAACGCATTTGTATCCACTCAGCGCTGATTGGCCGTATATTTTCTGGTCAGATTTAATTGGTCCCTGTTACTCCGGCCAATCTAGAAGTGGATCAGCCTGGTGTAAACTGTCTTTAGTCACTGTGCGTTCAGTTCACTAATGGGGTATTGGGTAAAATAATGGGTAAAAATGGGGTATTTGAGGTATACCCCAAAAAAATTTACCCCAAACCCAAATTTTAGGGGTCGGGTATACGCTCCAAAAACGGGAGGTTGTCCACCTATGGTTCACCCCTGCCCAAGCCTTGAAATTTTAAGTGCCCCAGACAAAAATCTAGGGGGGGGTCCCCGTTTCCCCAAATTTCTGAATTTTTTACCCCTGACCCCCTTCTAGAATTTGAAATCTGACACCTTCCCTCCAAATCTGAATTTAGCCCCAAAACAAAAATCCCGAAATTAACAAAATACTTTTGCTGAAATTTTGGAGTACCATCGACACGCCACACCTCTAAAAATAATAAATAAACAATGTTAAAAAATCAAATCAGGACCTTAACCTTTAGAGCTCTTTCAATCGAAACCAAGTGCTGATAATTTTTTGGTTTTATTTTGTTTGATTTTCTTATTAATTTAGAAAAAAACGTTATCCTAATTTAGAAAAAAAACTTTAAAATGTTTTTATCTGTGTGCCAATAAATGTTTGGTAACCATTAAACGCTTAAATTTATCGTTAGAAAATCTAATTCCGAAAGCATTGTTCAGAAAAAATGCGTTTGCAAAAGTATAAACCTTAAATCTGAAACAAGAAATGTGAATCGATAGCCTTAAATCTTAAACTTTAAATCTTAAATCTTAAACCTAAAACTTTAAATCGTAAATCCTAAACCTGAAGTGTGAATTGGGCTGTTTAAAGGGTGCCACAAACAAGTTAGATATTATATCATTCTCTGGGAAAGACTTCGGGTTCGGACACAAAGCGAGCGCTATAAAGTTTGGTTATATTTTTACATGTAACGCGCGCAACAGCCATTGTCCTAAATTAGGATGCACCCGAAATTGTGTCAGATTTCTTACCGCATACAGAAAAAGTAAGTAACTTAACCAGGACACAGCTAACTTTTGAAAGTGACCAATAAACGTGTTATGACTACATTATTATGTGTAACACACGCAACAGCCACTGTCCCATCTCAAAGTTAAATCATTAAACCTAGTCTATACAAATTGCGGGACAATCAAAAACTGAATGCAACTTAATTCACTAACTAATAATTCAGCTAAATAAATTATTTATGAACTAATTTAAAGAATATAAATAAATAAATATTAATAAATAAAACAATAAATAAAAAAACGCGAAATAATTCGGTTCCTAGACTTCAGCGGTGTGTGTTACGCTCGTTTAGGAAACAATCAGCGTGTTCACCGTGTACATATGTACTGACCTCTTTGTTTTACGTGTGTGTGAGTGCGTGATCCATTTTGTTTCGTGGTATAACCTGCTTACTTTTAATCAAAACCTTAATCGAAACCTTAATTTAATCTTAATCGGAACGGTTTCGATTAAATTAATCGAAACCTATATCGATATTAATTTTAACCTTAATTTTAACCTATATCGATACCAAATTCGATAATTTCGATTAAATTAAAGATTAAATTAATTTAAAATTTAGGTTTCAATTAAGATTAAATTAGTTCAAAAACTAGTATCGATTAAGGTTTCAGTTAAGGTTTCAATTAATCTTTTCACTCCCTAATAAAAACAGTTAACATAAAAACAGTTAACATAAAAACGATCATGGATTTACACAGATTTTTGGATTTTTCAATTTTTAGAACCCTTTTGGATTTTTATTGTTCAACAAGCGGTACGTATTTACAGAAGGTATTTGGAAATTTATTTGTTCAAAAAGCGCTACATATCCGCAAAAGTATTCCTCGTCACCGCTGCTCTGTATTAAACTCCGCAGCTTGCTCTTATTAGAGCGCACTCTTATTAGGGCGCGCGCTAACAAGAGTTATCACACGCCCTAATAAGGGCCCCTTTTTCAGAAACAGGGTCCTAATTAGCACATCCGAGTGCCATAATAAAAGCGTTCGTTTATTAGGGTATTAGGGTGCGCCCTAATAAGAGTAGTCAATGTGTCTGAGAAATATGAAATCACATATTTTTCCTTTATTATTATGTTATATACATATTTTTGATATTAGTAAAAAATAACAAATAAACCAACTTCTTCTTGCTTCTGATATTTTAATCGAGCAGCGCTGGCCGCAGTGCCTGATTTTTCCAAAGTTAATTATGAAATGTTTTTAATGTTTTCGTTATTTTTTATCGCAGTCGACAGGGATTTTTTTGCACTAATATTGACGAGTTTTGGCAGTGTTTTAATGACATTTCGTTTGAAGGAATTAGGTGGCACGTTCCGCTTAAATAATAATAAAAATTCCTAATAAACATAAATATCTATTGAATCTAATTAGGCCCTAAAAAACAAAAAGCATGGCGAAACGGCTAACTGTCTGAAAATAAAACAAAATACAAACAATTTTGTGAAAAATACAAACAGTAATACTAATTATCAAAGTTTAGAAGAACGAATTTTAAGTAAAAAAAAAATTATAACAAATATTTTAAGGAAAATATTAAAACTAAAGAAAACATTTTACCAATTTCAAAACAGGATGAATTGTATAATAAAGGGAAAATGAGACACTTAGAACAAGCTGCTTGAAAAAAGATCCTATTTAAATAGGATTATTTAAATGGGGTTCCATTTAAATGGGATCCCATTTAAATGGGATCCCATTTAAAGGGACCTTTTTTTCAAGCAGCTTGTTCTAAGTGTCTCATTTTTCCTTTATTTTATATTTTTGGTATTATGCATTGCAAACTTATTTTTAGAAAAATAAAAAAACGTTTAAAATTAGCAATTTTGAGCACTTAATGGTCGTTAATTTAAGATCATATATTGTCTCCTTTCAAACTTGATGCAGTTTGAATAAAACGCTATGATCTATAAAAAAGCAAAAGCGCAAATAATTACGACATAGATAAATTTTTTAATGATTTTAACTGATGAAAAATCGTGTGAGCTATGATTAGGGATAAAAAATCGTTTGATCTATGATTAGGTATATGGCCTGTAAAAACTTCTGCTTTGTTAGTTAGGTTTACAACTTTAAGTTTGAGTTTTTTCGCCAGTCCGCATAATTTTTAACAGTACAGTGATACTTTTTATTTTGTACTTGATATAATCTAAACAACTGTTCACTATAAATTGAAAAATGTTTTTGGAGTGTTTAAGGTTAATTAAAATAAGTGTTATTTCATATAAAATGGGGGTATTACTTTTATTAAAACCATTTGGTTCAAATTCATTTTAAAGGGGTATATATGCGGTTTTATTGCAAGTTCGTTTTTGCATTTACTACTGCTGCAATTTTAATTGTTAGTAAATAATAAATACAGTAAAAAGGTTTACTGCAATTTGTTCATGATTGCCAAAAACCCTTTTCACTCAAAAAGAATAAACACTCTGAATGATAAATAGAGGACCATGATATAAAAACTCTTTTTATCGTTTGTTTAATTTAAAAACTTGGTAAATGTCATTCGCTAATTATAATAGTTTTTTTTTATTTCGCGCCTGTGGCAGTTTTATCTGAATTTTGTAATTATTATGGTCCATGTGAATGTGACTCATGATTGTTTTCCTCATCTGGCGGGTCATCACATTGTACTTTACCATCGCACACTTGGGACATCTTCATACACCCAGGTCCATTTTTATCCTTGTAGTCTGAGTTCCATTTCTTACATAGAAAGTTTAAACTACAGTTTTTGTGAATACAATCCAACTCGTCACTTTTATCGCTACAATCACTTTATTCAGGACAGTAAAAAATAATATAGATCCTACTGTAAAATTTTAAGACAAATTTAAATAAATACAATAAGTAGTTCCAGCCTTGTCTTAAAATCGAAAAGCGTGACTTTTTCTTTAAAATGTTATGTACAACTTGTTACTATATGTTTTTTACCATGATATGGAATTTTTTTTGAAATTTATGGCGACATTTATAATCTGTTATTTATCGGAAATTTATTTAGATTTTTTTCAATAACATTATTTTATGTAATAAAACTTTATATTAACCTGTTTCGGTATTTGCCTCTTCCTCGGTTACAACAAGTGATCGACCGGGGCAGAATTTTTGCTGATGCCGGGGTCGGGGCCGGGGCCGGGGTAGAGAAATTTGGATTCGTCGGGGCCGGGCCGGGGCCGGGGTAGAAAATTTTGCCCCGGCCGGGGCCGGGGCAGGCGAAAAATTTAGCAGAATTTGTAATTTTGGTCAATTTTTTTTCAAATAAAAATCAAAATTTTTATTGTTAATTATTTGGTTTATGTAATGAATAGTCACATTTTAGAATTTAAGCACTTCGTGAGTGAAAAAAACTTTTTTTTTATTACACAAAATTTTTTTTCTAAGCAGAACAAAATTTTTATTTTCATATTTGAATTTTTTAAACCTAAATTATTTTTTTATACACATTATATATGTACATTTTCACTTAATTATTAGCAGTATATTCTTGTTTAAAGCAATATTATACTTAATCGCGAACCATTTATGTTACTTTTCAAAAATGCTTTACAAATAGAGCAAACCAATCATGTTAGTTTTAAAGAATGCCTTACAAATAGAGGAGGAGTTAAAGTACTTACAAGGAGTATGTTTTGATCAGTAAAGCAAAACGTGGTAAAGAAACTAAAATCAAAACTGGGTGCAAGTAACGAAAATATTTCACAATAACAAAATTTCTTCATATTAAAATATTTTTAATTAAATATAATGGTACCTAATTGGCGAAATTTAACCGTAAAAGTTAAGAATACTAGTCTTGAATGATATTTTAAAGAAGAACTTTTACTCGAATTTCATTTACACACAACTATTCAACATTTTTTAGTTTAAACATATAAAAAGAGTTAAAAAGCACCTTTTTATTTTAAAATATAAGAGAATTTTTAAAATTTTATTGTCAATTTTTGTAAATTAAAAAAACACTCTTTTTAATAAAAATAGAAAATGAGGTGAAAAAGAAGGCGGGTGTTATTAGAGAAACGAAAAAAATTTGAAATGTATATGAGAGCCCCCTTATTTTATGTGTATTTTTAGAATAGAACGCAATGAGTTGTAAAAAGTAAAATATTATATTGCGAGTACATGAGACTACTCGCTTTCTAGCTGTTTCAAGTTGATTGTTTTAATGATTTTAATCATATTATTTAATTTCAGCCAAAAATTATAAGATTAACGTCAGTAAACTTTTTCAATGTAATTATTTTCGTGATTTTGCACTACTTTTTATAATTTTTCGAGATTTATCAAAAACATAATATAACCCAAGAAAATTTTTGATTATACACTAGGTTTTTGAATAAAGTTATGCAAGAAAAAAATGCAACATTTCAAACGTACGCGACTTTCTGTGCATATACCACTGATTTCTTGCGAAGAGATTTTTTGCAGTCAATACTTGTTTTTTCGTGCAGCACATTTACTTGCAAAAGTGGAAGAAAATTGGCAATATGCACTGCAAAACGCTAACACTGTTAAAAATTGGTGCACCCAAAAATAGCAGAGAATGGCGGGTTTTTTAGTATTAAACTCGCACAAGAGTGCTAGTTTCAAGCAAAATATTTTATTTAAAAATTAGTATTATTTTTATTTAGCATTATGCGAAAACTTTTTTTCAAATTAAATATAAACAGTTCATTACTAACTTTTTGTTTTAAAAATTTACGTTTGGTGTCTTTTGGGTGCATACAAAATATTGGATTTAAAAAAACTGGACTGACTCCGTAGGTTTTTTTTTAAATTTTATGAATACTAAAGTGTAGATTTACAATAAACTTAAAAATTCTAAAATAAAGACTAGACATCAGCTTGAATTTTTTTAACGTAACGAAATTTAAAAACAATTTCAAATATGCACCTAAAAATAAACGCAAGAATATATAATTCAAGTAAATATGTCCAGTTGTGCAATAAACCATTCTAATCAACTCACACATCATCAAATTTAAACAATCGAATTTTATCATCATTTTCTGCTAATTTTTTGCACAAAGCGATTTAGTAAAATAGTCCTAGTAAAAACGAGTTTTTCTATGTACGAAATATCGCTGTGCGAGAAAAGTTTTATTGAGTGCACAGAAAATAACTTGCGCGTGAAAAATCACAAGTGCAACATTTCTTGTAAAATTTAGGTAAAAAATTCCCTGTCTAGCCGGAAATCCTCTTGTTTTATATATTTTTGATATAAGCAATGATATTAAAATAACTCCAATATATGTAAAATTTGTGATTATTGAGGCAAATAAAACCTAGCTGACCTCAATGATTTGCAGTATTGAACTGACTATATTTAACATTAAAATCAATTAAAACTTTCAGTAAAAACGGTTTTATATTTAATATTAAATACCATATTTTAACAATTATTTAATAAATTACACAATTTGGAACAAAAATACAATTTTTTAAAGCGTGAAATTTGACTAATTTATGTATATTTTTTGAAAAACAGGAATTAAAAAAACATGCGTTCCAATTCGTTTATTTAAAAAAATTTTATAACCGCACAATTTATGGTCCGTTTACGTCTTCTACACAAACTTACTAGAGGTCAGCCAGATATATTTCAACCATAGATATCTACTGTCAAACTCTCATCTTGTAAATAAAATCTACAAACGGCTTTTAATACTCAAGAAATCTTTAAATTTTTAAAATAAAGATTCGTGATTAAAATAAAGAATCTTAATAAAATAAAGAGGCTTTAGAAAATCTTAATATAGCATAATAAACAATAAATATCCTAATATTAAAAAATTAAATTAGCTTTGTAGATAAAATCTTGTATAATATTTTACTGTCAAAAATGTTTAGAAGCGCTTTAAAATTTGCATTCTTAGGGGTCCTTACCCCGGTTTGCCCCAGCTCATTTGACAGCTAATTTGCCGGGGCCGGGGCCGGGCCCGGGGTGGAAAAAAAGTGCCGGGCGAAGCCGGGTTCGGGGCCGGGGCCGGGGCCCCGGTCGATCCCTAGTTACAACAATGAAACGTTCCTGTGACCTATGTCATACTTCCATCAAACCTAATTTTTTGCGCGAGTAGTGCCGAGTGAGCGAGAAAATTTAAATGGTTAAAGCGGTACGGTGGCAATATGCAGATTTTTGTCATGGATACAATGTATTACGTAGAATATTTCATGCTGCAAAAATTTGCATATTGCTACTGTACAGTTTAACCATTTCAATTCGCTGGCTCACTAGGCACTATTCGCCCACAAAAAATTATGTATGACGGAAGTAAAACCTAGTTCATGCGAAGAGCTAACCGCGGTAACGTTTACGTACGACATTTGTCATACGAAAATACCACCACCGTAAGACGAAGGTTTTACCTTTGTCGTACGAAGGTTTCACGGTTGTAGCGGGGGAAAAGGCTTTCACGGGAACAAGTTCATCTTATAAACCTTATAGACACCTTGCACTAAAACTTAAAATAAACATAAGATATAGGACACACTAACATTGCTGACTGTAGGGAAAATACCGTAATCATACAAATGTTTAGAACAAAAAGACAAAAGGCAAACGAGGAAACCCTGAGGTTAATAATGACATCACATTCATTATGTATGTTGATTTATTTTTGAAATTGTCTGTTTAACACTTTTAATTAAGATTTGTATGTAAAAATAAAAAAAAACATATATGGCTACAGATGTTATTATAAACGGTTTATCTCCCGTCAACGCCGCCTTGAATCAATAATCAGGAAACATCAACCATAATGGTCGACATTTCCAATGGTCGACATTTCTTAATTATTGATTAGTGGCAGCGTTGATGGAAAAATAATTCACTTATAATAACATCTGTTGTAGCCATCTTTTTTTAAAATTTTTTTAAAGAAAAATAGAAAAATTTCTACAAAAATTGATTTGCATTATATACATTTTTTGAATTTTTTTATTAAATTTAACATTACATTTTGTGAAAAGTATTTGTACTGTAAAGAAAAAATTTAAAAACATAATTAAATTAGTATAACAAAACTAACTAAATGTATATCTTTCTAACATGTAGCTCAGATTTTTCTGTATCATTTGTAAACTTCTGTCACCATACGGTATCAAATTTGTTAAAAAAATCTACAACACAATTATTATGTTCTAAAAAAATAAGAGTGGCAAAGCAAAATAAAGCGATTTTAATGCCACTAATATTCAACATACAAGAATTTTATAAGGATTTAAAGGATAAATTATATAATGTTTTGATATAAATCTAGCTTAATTGCTTTGAGTTTTATTATTTTTGGTCCTACCATTTTTATTATTTTTAACAAATAACTCAATCTCGTCTGTTTTGCTTATAGTTTGTAAACAAAAAATAACAAAATATTTTGTTAGATAATAAAAATGTAAATAAATTTTATTTATATATAAGAGAAGAGTAATAAAGTGATATTTCTATATCAAACAATAGAAAATTTTATAGTTCTTTTAATAAATTAAAAATGTAATTAAAATTTACCAACTTTATTTCTGTGTATCTAAATTTTTTTAAAATTATTTTTTCTAGATTATCAATTGAATCTCCAATGTCAGTTATGTATATGTTTGTTAAAAAGAGCAGAAAACTTAACACTTGTGTTTTTGGCTGTGCTTCATGGTATAAGCTGCTAATTGTAAATCCACTACCGTGAATGTCAAATAAAAAAACATCGCTACCAGTCGTTTTTTTGTTTAACTTCTAAGCTATGTTTTGAATTTTCAAGTATTGTTAGATTTTTTGGCAACTTATAATTGTTTTAAATAAAAATTCCATATACATCATGATAAACCGCACAATTTATTAGATCTAAAAATGAGAATTATAAATAAATTATCGATTGGTAATATCTATGTTTTAAATATAAAGTCATATAGATTTTATTCGACCAACTTAAACTGAGAGAATGGCCAAATACCAAATATTCAGAGTTAAAAATTTTAAGTTTATTCAAAAAAAAATTATTCTAAATATATATTATTATAAAAATTAAATAAAATATAATAAATTAAATTACTTAGAAAATTTTTTAAAAAATTTATGTATTATGTAATTTAAAATTATTATTTTATTTTCTTATTTCTTTTTTGTTTGGGTTCACCCAAAAAGAATTGTAATAACAGCTGGAAAAAGTTTTTTGTGACACCCCAACAAAATTTTTAAAGGTTTTATTTAATTATAAAATCAGTGGTTTTACGCTGCTGCTACTGGGCCTTTCAATGGGTTCTTAATTGTTCTAAATACGAATTTTCATCTAAATTTGATTAAAAAAAAATTTTTTCATTTGATAAAATATGTACATTTCTGGTAAAACATTTTTAAAAAAATTTAATTTTTTACCCAAAATTAAATTTTGAGAGCCTAAAAAACCTATATGTTGCAATTTTTAGCTAAATATTGAGAAAAATATTTTTCACTGTTAGTGAGATATGCTCATTTCTCAGAAAAATGATTTAGGAAAATTTACTTTTAGGATCAAAATTCAATTTAGGCCAATGAAAAAATTCTTATCTGAACTTTTATTAAAATATGAAAAAAAATTATTTATTGTAAATAGAATCTGTATAAATTTCTGCTTAAACATTTAAAAAAGTTTTAGTTTTTAACAGAATTAGATTCAGAAAACAAAATAAAACCTATATGTTGAAATTTAGTCAAATATAAGAAATTTTTCACTATTAGTAAGATATAGTGTTGGTTTCTCATTAATACCTGAAAAATTTTAGGTTTTTAACTAAAATTCAAATTAGTAAAGCCTGAAAACCCATATGTGGCAATTTCAGCTAAATATGGCAAAAATATTTTTTCACTCCTAGTGAGATATGCTCATTTCGGGTTAAATATTTTAAGTCAATTTTAACTTTTGACCAAGAATTAAATTAGGCCACCGAAAACCTTTATATTACAATTTAGCTAAATGTGAGAAAAAATATTTGTTCACCCGTTCTAAGGGGATATATTCATATTCTAGTTAAAATTAAAAAAAAACTTTTTGATTTTGACCTAAAGATTCAATTTCAAGGGCCAAAAAAAACCTATATGTTGCAATTTTAGCTGAGTACAACACAAAAATATTTTTTCACTGTTAGTGCGATCGGCTTAATTATAAGATTGAATATTAAAAATTTTTTTAACTTTTGACCGAAAAATCAAATTCAGGGTAGAAATAAAAACCAAATGTTGCAATTTTAGTCTAATATTAGAAAAACATTTTTTCACTATTAGTGAGATATGCCCATTTCTGGTTAAATATTTAGGAATTTTTAATTTTTGGACCAAAATTTCAATTTTAGGCCAATGAAAGAACTTTTGTATACCAATTTTAGCTAAATATAAGAAAAAATAATTTTTTACTGTTAGTAAAAAATGCTCATTTTAGTTAAATATTTTAAAATTTTTAATTTTTGACCCCCAATTCAAATTCGGAGCCTAAGCAAAACTTACATGTGGCAATTTCAGCTAATAATAAGAAAATTTTTTGTTTCACTATTAGAAAAATATGCTCATTTTTGGTAAAATTTTTCAAAGCCTTTTAGTTTATCTAACCAAAATTAGAATTCAGGTCCAATGAAAACCTTTATATTGCAATTTTAGCTAAAATGAGAAAAAAAATTTCACTGTTACATGAGATATGCTCATTTCTTTGCTAAAAAGAGTGTAGAAATTTTTTAAATTTTCAACCGAAATTTGAATTCAGGGGGACAAAAAAAACCATATGTTGCAATTTTACCTAAATATAAGAAAAATAATTTTTCTTTGTTAAGTAAATTGAGATATTCCTTTCTTGTTAAATATTTAAGACTTTTTTATTTTGACCCAAAATTCAAATTTCAGGCCAGATGAAAACCTTTATATTGCAATTTTAGCTAAATATAAGAAGAAAAAAAATAATTTTTCACTGTCAGTGAGATATGCTCATTAAGTTTCTTGTTAAATATTTCAGGAGAATTTTTAATTTTTAACCCAAAATTTGGCGAACTGCGGGGCCAAAAAAACCTACATACTGCAAATTTTAGCTAAATATAAGAAAAAATATTGTTTTCACTGTGCAAGTAAATTGTGCTCATTTCTGGTTAAATATTTAAAAAATTTTAATTTTTGACCCAAAATTTCAATTAAGGAACAAAAGAACACCTATATGTTGTAAATTTTTAGCTAAATATAAAAAAAATATTTTTTAACTGTTCAGGAAATATGCTTTATTTCTGGTTAAAGATGTCTAGGATTTTTTAATTTTTGCCCGGAATTTTTAATGGAGGGCCCAAGAACAACTATAGATTGCATTTTTAACTGTTAGTAAGGAGCCATAATCATGTAAAAATGCCTGATTTATGTTTCTAAAAATAACAGTAAAAGCAGGAAGTAACAAGAGAAAGTGCCAGGAAGAAGTGCCTTGAAGAAGTGCTGGATTCTATTTTCACTTTGTTGCTTGGCACTTCCTTGAGGAAGTGCTAAAATCCATCACCGTCACTGTAACCGTCACCACGGAATTTGGCACTTCTTTAGAAAGTGCACTTCCTCACTTCCACCAGTTGGAAGTGCCACCACTTTACAACGTTTACCGGTGCATTTACTTAACATGCTTAAATATAATCCATTCATATTATTTTTCCTTGTTTTAAATAGGGTAGTGCAGTTAATTTTAGCACTTTTCCAAATTTTATATTTTTGATTTTGGACTATATTTTTGATTAATCCTGGACAGAATACAACGTTTGATAGCTCAAATTAAAGCTAATTATGTGAAATTGTGTTATTTCTATTTTTATAAAATTATGAAAGTAAGATGATATTTTCATGTGAAATTGTGTTATTTATAAAAAATATAATTGTTTCTCGTTTTTAAAACATGGGCATTCATATGATTACGCAATAAAATTGGTTTAAAATATAAACTGTCCCGGTAAAATTTAGTCTATTTTCCGAATTTTTAGTCCCATGGTTCTATGTTGCGTATATCGTTGAGCAATCGTTTTTTAAAATAAAATAGTGCAATTTCGGCACATATTGCTGTCAGTAAAAACGGGTTGAATTAAGTCGTCCGGTGTTAAATTGTCGTTGTAAATAGTTAAAAGACAAAGTTGCGAATGTGTCCATCATAGCGCCACTCCACTTAAACTCGATTAAGGGTACCTTTAAAAAGTGCCAAAATTGATGTCACTTTTTCCTAAACTGTTGCTTATTTAAATCCATTTGGCATTTAGCTTTAACTTTTTGACGGTTTGAACGTTGAACGATTTGCAAGTAGAACTAAATTAAAGAAACTGTATAAAAATAATGATCGGTTTTAAATTTTTGAAAAATGATGATTTTTGACTTCGAAAACAATCGATTGTTTATTTAAAGTGCCGAAATTAAATGCACACATTTAATTTTGGCAATTTAATTTTTTATAAAACTGATTTAATTCAAGTAAAAAAAACTATTTCAGCAAAGAAACTTTTGTGACAAACGGCAGTATCGTGAAAGCTTTCAAAATGAGTTATCAAACATGAAAATCGGGCCATACAGTAAAAGTTACATGGGAAACAAAAAGTGCCAAAATTATAAATGCACTACCCTATTCTTATTTAAATATATTTTACACATCTATTTGTCACAAAAAGTTATTGCATAAAATATTCAAATAATAAATAAAAACGACAAACGTTATACATATACAGTTTTCATAAGCTCATTTAATCTTAAATAAGTATTATTTCTGTTCTAAATTTTTAGCACTTCCAGCAGAAATACCAAATAACACAGAAAGTTCCAGAATCCGTGTGAATCCTGGCACTTCCTCAAATTGCTGGAATGCTGGCACTTCTTTAAAATGCCGAAATACAGGGAGAAAAGCGGCTTAGCTCGAGAAGGTAATTAATACTCTTGAATCCATTGTTTTGATGGCTTGATTGTCTCGTTGTAATTTATTAGCTGTCAGAACTGTATGTAAAAAAGATTTTCTAAATCTATTATTAATTTCTGCGTAAAAACGGTAAAACGATTCATGTGGGCTATACGGAGGCCTCTGCTGGAATGTAGAAGCAAGATGAATATGCCTTTTTTTGTTTAAAAATTCCTTTTTTTCTTGATAGTCCGACTTTTAACAACACAAAAGAAGTATTATATCATACTTTTGTCCATTTTTTAAAGCGTTTTGATTGGGATTTTATTTCATTTAGCGTCAAACAGAAGCGACCACGTCAAATCATAAGCAAACTTCGTTGCTTTTCCTCCTTACGATATTATTGTTGTATGATTTCTGGTTGTGCAGGATCGTAATTTTGAGACACTTGTAGTTTGTTAAAATGTTGATTGAGCCAGTAAATGAAATATTTCGTCGAAATAAGGATCTATTAGGGTAGTGCTTTAATTTCGGCACTTTTCCAAATCAGCATTTTTGAGGTATCAACTGTGTAGATTCTGGACGGAATACGACGTTTGATAGCTCAAATGAAGCTAATTATACGTAGATGAATGTCGTGAGTTTATTTGTTATGTTATGATATTTTCATGGGGAGTTGGGTTATAAAAGATGATTGTTACTAGTTTTAGAACATAGGCATTTTCATGATTACGCAATAAATTGGTTTAGATTAAACTGTCCTGGTA